>CM076572.1:363342585-363591431 GCA_034641835.2 Pinus albicaulis | reverse complement strand
ACCAATAGTTCGACCGAACCAACGCGTCACCAATTACGCAAAACCAGGCTCTGAAAACGGTTCTGCAACTTTGGACTGATTAAACTCCATGAAATGTTGTTAATTAACTGTCGGAACCAAGACAAGCATTTTCAGAATTGAATCTACTTTCAGGAAATATAACTTTTATGGAATTTCGTAAATGTTTATTAATTTTAATTATTTTTCTAATAAAATGAGTGCAAACAATTTCTGAGAGTCATCGTGATTCAGTGAAATCAAAATTTTGTGTCTCCCAAAATACATTGTAAAAAAAATTGAAAAAATTATGGGGCATTACATTGGTTCGTTGACTCTAATGGGTAGCTTTTAGATTTTTAGTTTATAACTTATATGTTAAGAAATTTGTTGCCACACGAAACATATCAAAAATACGCAGTTTTTCGTATTGGACCAGTTCAAAAAATTCTAGTAATTATGATATGCATCCATTGACTTTGTAAATATGACGAAACCAAAGTAGACTCTGTCTAGATTGTTGTAACACATTTTGTTTTTTCAAAAACACAAATTTTCAATGAATACAACGTTGCCACATAACATGACTTCTTATGAATTCTTTGATTGTTAAGAAACACACACTCAAAGAAACGCTAAGTTGACATATCAAATCGGCATAAAAAAATTTCAAAAAATAAGTAATAGAAAGCTAACAAAATTTCTCACAACTTTTAGTTTTACCGCAAAATGAAATTCTACACAGAAAAATTGTTATAGTTTGCAGAAAGTTGAAGAACCGAAAAAAATGAAAATTTTTTCTCAAAAAAGGGCAAAAAGTGTGGCCATGAACCTGCCAGACACACGCCCCATATCCCAACGCTTTCACCATATGTGTAAACAGTTGGGTTGGGTTGGGCCACGTGGAGCAAACCCACCCGCCCACCATATATATATATATATATATATGGTTGGGGTAGGGGCGGGGGTCACGACCTACCCCTTTTTTTATATTTTTTTGTGTTTCTTTAACAATAACAACATGTTTTTAAACTTCTCATTTTTGACTGAAGGAGTCAAATTAACAATCCCACAAATTTTCCCAGAATCCAGCCACCGGAATCATGCGAAATTGTGTCCTCTTTAATGTGCCAAGCCATCTAGTCAACCTTAGAACTTTGACCAACTCTAACTTTCACATATGAACTCGGTTTGACGAACCGTTCACACCATTGTGATCGGGATGATGAGATCTTCAACCTGACGCTAAGTTTGCCACATTTATGTTACTATGAATTTGAAGCTTTCATAAGCCCTGGTTGTCATGTGTGTGTCTCTAGAGCCACATGGATCACAGGAGGGATACCTTCAGCTTGCGTAGCCTCACTACCTTCTATATCATATGAATTTCTCAGAGTGTAGTATACAGATCTATGCCCTCTCTGATTGATCTGATAATATTTTTCATTGCGCATAGTGCTTTCGATCTTATCAGGGGTCATTCACTCAATGTGGCTGCACAAAACACCATTTTCACACTATAGCATCTTAATTAGCAGAGGAAAATTTCGTAAAAATTTACCTCTCAATCCCTTAAAAAATCTCCTTTCAGGTTCATATTACAACACAAACTAATCTATTGCAAATGCTGTCACAAACCCACCCAACATTCTGTCAACCCAGTGATCTACATTCTAAGTGATGGAATTATCAGTATTTTCCAACTGTTGGATCAATTTAGGCATCCACTGCGTGACCTTATCATCCTTCCAACATGTTTGGAATTCTTCTAATCTTGAAAACCACTCCTGTAATTCATGCGCAAAGGTCACGAAGAAGATCTCGTGAAACTCTATGAAAATATACTTGTTCTTCCACTCTTCAGTAGACAACTTCTTACTTATGTTTTCTTTTAGGGAAAATTCCTCAATATGTTTCTAAAACCAATCCTCTAGTTCATGCTTTAAGGTTTTTCACAACATATAATCTCTCTCAAAATGATCCTAGTCCCAGCAACAGAACCAACAGTTGGCTTGAGGGGTCCTGACCCAGGTTCAGAGTTGAGGTTAACCAACAAAACCCTCTTACTATTGGCCCTTTTAGCAGTGACCTGCTTGCGCAAGTCATAGTCTCACCCGAAGTATTATGGGGGGGTGTTGGAACCAGGTTTCCACACCTTGAGAGAGAATTAAATGTTGTGGGTGCCTTTAGATCTAAATAACCATGAACAGACCTCTGCAACATAATCCCTAACCAGAAAACCCTTATCAGACAGATTCAGGTCAATTATACATAATCTCTTGCACACAGGTTAAAACAGAGTCCTCAATCCATGTAATAACCCTTAACGGATAGTACTAAAACCTAATAGTACTAGATCCATTCTATAATCATTCATATAAAGCCAGAAATATTTGCGCAATTGATCTGAATACATATAACATAGGAATCAGAAATAACATGCAGAAAAGATCATAAAGTAAATAGTATATGCATTTCAAACTCAAATATAAGCCAAAACAGTTATTCATTAATAAATGGTTCAGATCCTCCTTACAAAACCTTCAATTCACCCATGCACACAGTCATCGAGGTCCGCACACAGCAGGACTAAGGTCTCCGCGCAAATCGCCAGCAGGAGCCTTTTTACCCAGATAGGTCTGCTATAATATCAAAATACAGTCAAATCTTTAATAAATAAAATTCTATCCTCTATCGACTCGATCTATACTCCTATTTATACTTTTAGCCTGCGCTCATCTAAGGTCCGCAAACCGTGGTTTGTGGCCCCAAATTCTACCCATTTTACCCATTATAATGCATGAGGGGCTTTGACCCACCCCAAAGCCCCTTGACTTGTGCTATGCACGACTAAAATTACAAAATATTTACAAAAATATCAAAAATGTATCAAAATTCGGTCCTAAGGGACCCCGCTCCAACAATGGTCTTCACTAGTATGAAATGTGCAAACTTTGTTAACCTATCCACAAAAACCATGATGGAATAATATTATCTAACTGTTCTAGGCAACCCTGTGATGAAGTCAATGGAAATGACCTCCCATTTCTACCTTGGCATCGCAATTGGTTGTAGCATTCCACCTTGATGTTTACACTCTGCCTTAACCATATGACAATCCAAACATTTGGCTAAAAAATCTGCCACAACCCTCTTCAGGTTCAGAAAATAGTATAATATCTTCATTGCCATCAAAGTCTTCTTGTAGCCTGGGTGACCCAAATATGGTTTCGCATGAAACCCCCTCAATATCACCTTATTGAGCTCACTGTTATCCAATACATATATTTTGTCTCAAAATCTAACCAATCCAGTTGTTGTGAGACAGTAATCCAAGTCCTATACACGTGTACATGTACTTGTACCACATGTACCTGTGCCAAACCTTGTAACTGTACCTGTACCAACACCTATAACTGTACCTATACCTGCATATGTACCAACACTTGTACCTATACCTATACTCTATTGCAATGTGTTCAAAATCTCCATATACCTATGATCATGTTGACCTGCCTACCATATCCTATCCTATAAGTTTGTCCCATAGGATCTCATCGCTACTAAGTGATTTATCTGTACTCGCTTGCTAAGAGCATTTGCGACCCTATTTTCATTTCCCTTGATATACCTGATCTCGAAGTCAAACTCATTGATCATGCCCAACCATCTAGCCTACCTGGCATTCAAATTCGGTTGGTGAAAAAAATACCTCAACCCAATGTGGTCACTCATCAATACAAACTGCCTACCAAGAAGATAGTGCCTCCACATCTTTAGCGCATGTATGATTGTTGCTAGATCAAGATCATGTGTCAGGTAGTTTTTCTCATATTCATTTAGCTTCTGTGACTCATAGCATACCACCTGTCCATCCTGCATAAGGACCCCACGAAGTCCTCTCTTGCAGGTATTTGTACACACTACAAACTTCTCGTCCGAATCTGCAATCTTTAAAACTAGAGCATGTGTCAACAACTGCTTAAGCTGCTCAAAACTAGCCTCACGCTCCTTTGTCCAATAAAACTTCTTACCTTTCCTCTACAATGATGTAATAAGATAAGTAATATGTGAGAAGCTCCTCATGAACCTCCTATAGTAACCTTCCAATCCCATGAATGATATCACCTCATCTACAGTCGAAGGAGCTACCCACTCCATGACGAACCTTATCTTCTATGGATATAGAAATGCCTTCCTTGGAGACAACATGTCCCAAATAGTGTACCTCAGTCGGGAAGAAACTTCATTTGTTGAGATTAGCATAAAAATGATGCTCTCTCAACAACCTCAACATTATTTCCATCTTCTCGACATGGTCTTCCTGATTTTTAGAATATACCAATATGTCATGTCAATAAACACAATAACAAACTTGTCCAAATAAGGATGCAACACATTGTTCATTAAACCCATAAATGTATTTGGGGCATTAGTCAAACTGAATGGAACTACAACAAACTCATAATGCTCGTACTTGGTCTTGAATGTGGTCTTGTAGATGTTCTTCTCTTGGATGTGTACCTGATGTTATCTTGATCTCAAGTCGATCTTAGAGAACAATGCTTCTCCCTTCACTTGATCAAACAAATAATCAATCCTCAGTAATGGGTACCTATTCTTGATGGTCACTTTGTTTAGCTGCCTATAATCAATGCATAGTCTATGAGTGCCATCCTTCTTCTTCATGAACAATATTGGCGCACCCCATGGTGATACACTTGTTCTAAGGTACCCCTTGTCCAACATTTCCTTCAACTGCAATTCTAACTCTACCAGCTCTGGCGTACTCATCCTTTAAGGTGATTTTGATGTAAGGTGGAAACTTGGAAATCTCTACTGTAAACACATCCTGAAACTGCTGCAAAATTGGATACATGTTCAACACATCTTCATCCTCAACTTCTTTACCTTTGTCACTAGAGATATGAACTGCAACTAACACACATCCTTTCCTACGACTACACTTGGCATGCATGGATGTCATCATCCTAACTTATGTGGCTTTCTTCTTTCCTTGTAGGACTCTTGGTTCCCCATTGTTATCTAAGAATTCAATATCTTTGTCGTAGAAATATACCTTTGTCATATGAAGCTATAACAAATCCATACCCAATACCATATTGTATGAACCCAGTGGCAATATGCTCAAGTGCACTGCCATAGGCATACCATTTAACTCAAATGTACAAGCTCTTACCCAATGGTGTACTCTTTTCTTCGTACTTGTGGCCAACTGCAATAACCAAGATTGTGCATGTATTTCCTTACTCAAACCAAAATTATCCACCAAGTGAGGACTAACATAGCTATAATTAGATCCAGGGTTAATCAAAATAGAAATAACTTGATCACAAAGCTTATTGTCCATCTCAATAATAGAATATTGTTGATCTTCATGCTTGTTTTTCACTGCTTCATAAATGCGAGGAATGATCTGCCTAATATCCCCAACAGTCTGTGCCTCCTCTACATTGTATATCTTAGGCCTACCACCCTGATTCTACAGAAAATCTCTTTTAAGATGCTCTTCGCCGCATGTCCAAAACTCTAACCATCTCATACCATTACCTCCATGATGATATTTTGGTCTATGTTGTTGTTGTGGCCTATGTTCCTATCCAGCTGCGTTAAAATTCTTTTGCGGTGCCAAATTTTCTTTCTCATTTGCATTTTGAGGCCTTGCTCTCTTAGGCTGTCATTTTCCTTTACTTTGATATTTCTCTTTCCATCCTTTCTGAGACTCATTCATGCACTTTGACTATTCATAACAATGCTTCAACTTCCTGATGACTTCCTCAAGTGACCGAGGCTCATCATACTCAATTCAGTCTTTGAATTCTAATGGAAAACCACTGACAAATCACTAAACCTTAGCCTTCTCATCCTCAAGATATGGTACATACCTCAATAGCTCCAATAACTTTGTCATGTACTCCTCATTTGTCAATGACCCCATCTTTAGCTCATAAAATTCTTTAGTGTTGTTGTCATAGTACCTATCTAACAGGTACTTATTCCTGAAAAGCCTTTTGAACTCATGCCAACTCAAGTGCTCGGTTCTAATTTCTCTAACCTGCTCACATATTCCTGCCATATGTCTACTTTACCTTTCAAGCTGAAGATAAAAACCATAGCCTTCATGTTTTCTGTGTACTCATGCAACTCGAAGAATTTGTTCATTTTGAGTATCCAAGCCTCTTCATCTTCTGGTTTCTTCAAGTATCCATCCAAAGTAGGTGGTTTTCTTTCTTGACTTCATTTGGCAAGTATCCCTTATCACTCCTCCTGTAAGAATGATACCGATGATGATCATGAGGTCTATCGAAACTAGAACTAGAATGGTACATGTACTCATCACTCCTCCTATCCAAAGTTTCCAACAACTTTCCATCTCTCATTGTATCTGCTTTATCTGACCTATGTCTGCCAGGAGACCTATTTCCATATGCCCCATTAGTATTTTCCTCCTGTCCATAGCTAATCCTAACTGGCCCTTATTTCTGCAAATATGACAAGCTCTAAAGAAGTATCGCATTCACCTATGCATGTTTCTCGTGTGCCTATATGATCATGTCATTATTTGCCTTACAACTCCTTACTTATTCCTTTAGGCTTCTCAATGTGTCTGCAAAATTATAAAAATGTCCGCCATGTTGCTCATATTACTCATAGGGATATTCCTTGTAGTCTACCATCTTTCTATCCATGTTGATATTTCCCCTAGAAAAAATAATATTCCAGCTAAATCAAATAACAATAAACCAACGCACCTTAGTGTAATTGGGGAGGATACTTCCTACAAGATCAACAAATCAGCATAATATATGTATATAAAATATCATAACAACATATAAATTCATAATACATGGTACACTAGCACATGACCATCACTCTAGTTAGAGTTGAATCATCCATGCATGACCATAGAAAATACACACAAATGCAAGCTTGACCACACACAACCAATCATACATTCATGACAACATGTCGACAACAACATCATCAACACTTCCATGGAGACACCACTACCACCATGGCCAACACAACTTGAATTCAACAACCACATACACCATAGCTATGATAAACAGATAAGAAATCAACATAACACATGATCAACACACCACCCATCGGTTCGAGAGTTGAACCACGCTCTGATACCACTCTGTAACACCCTCTTCCCACATCTACCCAAGTAACTAGACAATTGTGGTAAACATGCGACGAGAGGCTACTAATATGAGATAAAACCTCGTAGATGATCATAAGGAAGTGGAACCGACGAAAACTTGAGAAATATACCTTACACAACATCAACAACACCTTCAAGAGGTAACCCAACCTCCTAGACCCCTGAACCCTGGGGGGGAACATATTTTTTAGCCTTATCCATGGGGATTTAAGGGAAAGGGATGGACTATAAGCCTATAGTCACAAGCATGCCAAATAAAGGTCGAGGGGCAGGGCCCCAACATGTTAGTTATGTACCTGCTACTTCAAGATTCGTGTCACATTTTTAGCCCCATAGCCCAGGTCACTTCCCAAAACTTCATGAAACTTTACGAGAGGATAAATAACATTAAAACAAAGGTATGGAAGCAACAACATAATTAGGAACTCATATGTACTCCTCCCAGCATGACAGGAATTTCTTCAAACATGTCACAAACATTGCATCTACAGGTGTTAGCAACAAATTTAAACATAGGGGTCTCATACTTATCTGAGAATCGCTAAGAAACATTTCTCCCTTACATAATTAGGTGCAATAAAATATATTTGACCATACATATATTGTGCATTCATTTACAATAAAAAACATAGATTGAGACATACATCATTACTGATAAAATACATGCTTATAACCAACATAATAACAACAGAAATACCATGTATATAACATCAATAAAATCCACATAATAGCCAGTACATTTGCATACCAAATACCAAATAAATGAGCTCTTCATTACTGAATGTAAAAACCAACCGAAGATGGGACATACACATTCCATCGAACCGTAGATTGGCTAAGCCAAAACTCTCTTCAACCAATCGCCCTCGTGCCATATTCAAACCATGAATGTGAGACTCAAACTGAAAAACCAACTAGGGCATCCCGAGGCTAAACCACCTCACCCTCATCAATAGAAATCATACTTTACCGTGATCCATCTTGGATCACTAGGACAACACAATAAACATGTCATAACTAGCTTTACCATGATCTACCCCGATCACTAGGAAAACATAAGCATGGATATCACTAGATTCTCTTAGCCTAAACCATGAGAAATTTTCCTATCTCCAAGTCTCTGAGGATTTATTGAATAAGGGGTCACTAGGCCCTAAATCGATACATACTCTCCAGGCTTTACCGTATATCCCAAACCTGGGATTCATAGGCTTGATGGAGATAAAACCACTTCTAGGCTTTACTGTATATCCCGCCATTCACTAGTGGAGGATTCTTAAGCCTACCGAGACAACACACTATTCGAATTTACCACAACCCACAATATGGTTAAGGAATTAGTAGGCCATGTGTTATATCAATTCAGAGATCCATCCCCCTTAGCTTTGAATCCATCCGGTAATCCAGCTAAACCAAAACATGAGAACTCCACAACACCATGGCTATCCGGAAATGGCAAGGCTAGGCTAAAAACACTGTCACACCTGATAAAACCCATGTCAAGACAATAAGAAACAACGTGCAATACCATGCATGCCAAATCTAGCAAGGAAAACACAGATGCAAATCGATACCTGCTAAGAATTCTGTTGTCGCTACTTGATTCCTGCTCCTCCTTGTTTTCCTCCTCCTTTTTCCTTCTTTCTTGCCTTTCTTACTCCAATGAAAAAACGCTCCAAAAAGTGTCCAACATTGAGAGAGAGTGAAAGAATAATGAGAGAGCTCCAAAAAAGGCACTGACAAAATGTATCGCTGTCCTCATAAGCCTTTTTGTAGAAGAGGCCTCTATTTTCTTCACTTTCCATTATTTTCCTTCAATTTCCTCCTCACATGCAACCTGTGACTTTTCATCTCCCTTTTCTCCTAATTTCCATTATTTTCATAAATAAATGTGCAAAAAATATTTTTTTCCTCTTTAATTCCTTTGACCATTTCCTTAGCCATAATAAACCAAATGAACACCCCCTAGGATGTTTTTCCCAACATTCAACTTGGAATAAGTGTCTCATCAACCTTGGTTATTATTATAACTTTTATTACACAGAATTTTCACTAGGTAAACTTGACTCGATCAAGTACCGACAATTTGTAAGCTCCAAGTTTATGAGGAAACATGGTATCAACCCATTGTATTCATGTGGATTATAACTTATTTAAAAAGGGAAAGACTTCGGGTAAATGTGTCCTTCAATGCCAATATAATCTTAACAATTTTAATCATTTTATATGTGTTTTTGAATTTATTTATTTTTTTATATTTTAATTGAGAGTGGCTAGTATCACTCAATTGTGTGTAATCAAATTGAGTCCACACCAACGTCAATAAGTGAGTGCAAATGTTTTAGCATCATTCCCAAGATTATTTAGTGAATTTGACAATAACTACACACAATATATGTTTCAAGATATCCCATTCTTACTTAAAGAATAAGTTTCTATTGAAACGTATCAAGAAATAAATCTTTATCAAAAATCATAAGAAAGTGAAAATGCTTTAACATCATTTCCAATATTATTTACCATGTTTGAGAGTAAATACACACAATATATGTTTCAAGTTATCCCATTATTTATCGTATTTGACAATAGCTACACACAATAAATGTTTCAATATATGCCATTATTTCTTAGAGAATAAGTTTCTATTGAAATGTATTAAGAATTCCATCTTTATAGAAAAGCATACGCAAGTGCAAAAATTTTAGCATCATTTCCAAGATTATTCACCAGTTTTGACAATAATTACACACAATATATGTTTCAAGGTATCTCATTCTTGCTTACAGAATAAGTTTCTACTAAACGTATTAATAAGTTCATCTTTATCGAAAAGCATTTGGACATTATGAATCAATAAGGCATAATGATATTTGAACAAATGAAATATTTTCTTAGATGTGGTTCGCAAATTTTGGTGACAATTATGACTATAGAATATTTGTATCAGGACAATTCCTATGTATAGTAATATTTGAACAAATGAAATATTTTTTTCTATGTGGTTCATGAATTTCAGTGACTATTATGCCCATAGAATATTTGTACCAGGAATATCTACTTGAAGAGATCAATTCTTACTGGATGACCCCAAGAGTGTCTAGAGAATTGAACTTGTGACCACTCAATAGAAAAGGTGAAAGTTTAACGATGGGAACTTAGTCAAAAGTTTTTGGGAGGTTATAGAAATTGAACTAGCCTAGATCCATCTTAACTCTGCATCTATCCAATATGCAAAGGAATCAAACATTTTGAGGTGCAAACCTTTCCTCAAGTATTACACTTAAAAAAGAAAATTACACCTTGACACTCGATAAATCTAAAACTAAAATTAATGTAAATTGGTTTTATAATATAAATAACATTAAATTTATGTTTACATTAAAATGTTTATAATTTTAAGTAAATTATTACTCTTACTAAAATAAACATTCCAAAACCCAACTATGTCAATTCCAAATAATGCACTAAAGTTTATAAATTTAATTTCCACATAGTTTTATGCCTAAAACTTCTCATTCCTTCCTAACTAAATGATTTAATTAAGGTGATTCAAATTTAAATTACTTAGAGATTCGATTTGAGTAAAAAATATTACTATACAAAATGATAAAATACAAAATTCAAATTTTTTGAAGGCTGCTATCTATAATAGTAAAATTATTAACTAGATTTTATAAATTTAATTTCCACGTGGTTGTTTTCCATAAAACTCCTAGTTCCGTCATAATTCCATAGAACTCCTGAATCCGTCATAATTAAATGAGAGTTAAATTCAAATTTACATTACCTACCAATAGAACTTACCACCGTACAAAATAATAAAATACAAGGGCGTTATCCATAACAGTGAAATGATATTCTTTTTCTTATTTTTTTTGACATTTGATATAGACAACTCAAATTGTCCTTGAATTTAGTTGATTACAAAATAATAAAATACAAGAGCGTTATCCATAATAGTGCAATGATATTCTTTTTCTTAATTTTTTTGACATTTGATATAGACAACTCAAATTGCCTTTGTTGATTATTAATTTATATGGTTTAAGTTGTAATTCTCAATATTTACATAGATTTAAAATTTTAAGATTGGTTTAAAATTATAATTATGTTAATAAGTATGTTTATTTTGAAATAGGATTTTTAAAATTTTAATTTAATTATCAATATTTATTAAGTGGATTATAAAAATTTAATCTTTAAAAAAAATGCTTCATAATATTGTTAATAATATTCACAAATTAAAAATTGAGATTTGTATCCAAAATAGTTAAGTTTTTTTGGGAAACATATCTAATAAACAAATAACATATAGAATAACTTATAATTTTTTTTTGACCATATAAATATTAGTAGTTTAGTTCATAGTATTGTAACAAAATCTCTTTATAAATTAGTAATTTTCATAATAAAAAGATGATAAATCTTCTTAATTAAAAGAATTGTTTTTTTAAATATACATATATTTAACTTTTATATTTTCACTTCGAACAAATAAAAATTACATGTAAAAAAAAGAAGCCATATCTAAATTATCTGACTATTTATAATCTAAATTATCTGAAAACAATTTAGTTCACAAAACCAAATAACGTTCTCTTAAAATTGAGCTAATACCAAGAACAAAATTCGTATAAGAAAAATGAAACTCTGACTTATGACCTAATTTCTGCCAAATACGAGACTATATTTCCAAGTAAAAAGGGGCTACATGAACGCCCTTTATCCCATGGTGTACATGCATACCTCCCAAACTCAGATTACACGGAATCACAAATGCCGAGAGATGCGGATTGGTTGTCGTAGTCGTGACTCAAAAGAAAGCGTCTGCGTCAACGTCGATCATTCTTTCGTCCTTTCAAGGCAGCACCGGGGTAGTTGCTCCTTTATATCTGCTTCGGATTTCGAAGAGATCATTGACCATGGGAGACATGGTTGGAAGTTGGAACTTGCAATTTTGATTTTCCTTCTCCAAAGAGCCAAAGAGCCAACAGGCATCAGCCCATGGGCCACCCTTTTTCATAAAGTGAACTAAAAATTAAACAGATACGCCAAATTTCACCGCTTTTAACGCCACGCTTCTTCTTCTTCTTGACACAATTTCGTGACGAGTTCGGTAGCATGCCAATCTGGAAGCTGTAGTCTAAAAGGATAATTTAGAAATTTTCTTAAGATTATAAAATAATTTGGTCCTTTTAGAAATTTTCTTAAGATTATAAAATAATTTGGTAAAGATTTTTGAAAATTTAGATTAGATTTGTTAAATTTCTGTTTTAAAAGTTTTTTTTTTATAGTATTGAATTTATTTCTATTATTAAAACAAAATGCAATTCAAACAGTCCAATTATTTAATTTTTAAAAATATTTTTACCAAATTAAAAAAATTATTAAAACAAAATGCAATTCAAACACCGATTACCTAATTTTTAAAAATATTTTTACCAAATTAAAAAAAAAACTGCCCTCTACCTAATTTTTAAACTGGAATGATAAAGCATGAATGATAAAGCATTTGGAATCGCAGAGTCAAGCGTGGCAGCGTCAAAGATCATTCGCATTTATTTAGCAATTGATTTAATGTCATTCCCAAGTAAAGCGTTCACATGTCAAAAGTTGACGAATCTAATGTTTCCTTCGTCAGCTCTGGTATTATATCATTAACCGACTGTGTCTTGTCGCAATCGGCTTGTGGTGCATTGTACGATTCGATTGAGACAATGAGGGTCCCACCTCGCATTATTCAGCAACAGGAAGAAGTCACTAGAATGACTCATCTGCAGGTGACTATTCACCACGAATTTATATTGGATTCGTGTAGTCTAAAAGGGCTTTTCATTTAGAATTTGGCAATGATTTTTAGAAAATCTGGCAAAGATTTGTTCAAAATCTTGTTTATGGTTGTTAAACTTTAATATTCTGAGTGCCTTAAAAGTTTTTGATACCACTGAATCCATTTGTATCATAAAAAATGAATTTAAACACTCCAAGCACATAATTTTTCAAATTTTAGTTGACCAAATTCCGGCAATTTTTTTGCCCGCGCTATTTCACGGGCTCGGTAGACTTCGATTGGATTAAGGAAGGACGGGTGGCCGTTGTTTGCTTTGATTCGAAGCCGTATTTTGCATTCACCTGCATGTAGCAGTCTGCCAGTGTTTTTTGCAGCATCGATGGAAACCCATCAATTAGACAGGCTCATTCGATCTTATGATTTGATGTTGAATCCACAGAGAGCCTCACCAAACATATTATTAGTCAAAGGATGAGGATTTTGGTTCTAAATTACGCAAAAGCTGCATGCGTCCATGGAGAATAATCTGGTGGCGATCTGGTATGGATCAGGAACCAAGTAAAACCCTAAATTACAGCTGCAGAGAGAATACTAAGAAAGGGAAAGAAAAAGAATGTTGCATGTGTGGTGACATTGGATTTCAGGAAAGCTTGTTCAGATGCCCCGGATGCCACCACCGATTTCAGCACACGTGAGACTCTGTCCTTGCTTCTATTGTTCCATTTTTTTTTGGTATCAAATTAGTTATTTCGGTTATGATATGTGCATCGTGAAGCCAATCTTGCAGATATTGCAGCAGGTTGTATTGTGATCCATTGACACAAAACGGCATAAATGTATGCGATTGGTGCCTCGACTTGGAGGAAAAGCAGAAAATTCAGAGCCATAAAAGGAAAGTTGAAATGGGAGAAACTGAAAGTAGGAAGGTCAAGGTGGTAGCTACCATCAAAAAGCCCAAGAAGGTTAATGCCAAGCCTATCGTTAAACTCCCTGTGAAATTCGGAGGGAGCAAGAGGAACGAGGCGTCGAGTCTCATACAAGACTGCAAGTTGTCTACTAAAAGAAGCAGAAACTTGCCTGCCACTGATCCTCCTCAGAGTTGCCATAACAAAGGTGGATTGGGTCGTCGGTATAAGCTTCTCTCGGATGTGCTATGCTGATTTTTCTTTGTGGTATGTAACAAATACAGTACATACTTGATAGATGGTTCTGTCGAGTTTCCATTTTCTGTAAACAGTGCCTTCTTTTTCGGGCATATTTGCTACATATGTAAATAACTCAGTTTCACCAATGAAATTTATTGCGGTTGCAATATATGGTTATAAGATTCTCATTCCAATTTATTTTCCATTAGCGCAAAACTCATTCAAAAACAATCTGCCAGTCTATTCTTCCCCAGGAAGAGTTAGTCTATTCAGGTTCCTTCAAACGCAGGGTTTCATATCTAGGGGTTGATACTTCAAGGCAGCGTGAAATCCGCGGGTTATGAGAACCTTGGAGAAGCAATAACTGTACTGGGTGCTCCCGCGTTAACATATCCATAGTTGATTGAAGAGTCGCATTGCACAATTGTTCACCTATCCATTGTTTGAACAGTAGAATAGTTTGGAAAACCTTATTCTAATAATTATCCTGCTAAAACGTACGCCAAGAGGCATAAAATCCCTCCAGGAGTGGAATATAATTATCTGGGCTGCCTCTTGGGAGAACATGGAGGATATATATAATAAATGTAAGAGTTTGGATTTTCAATGGCTATCATGATGTCGCAAACTGTACTCTTTTGGTTTTGGTCATATAAAATGGAGTTGTTTTTAGTGTGATTTTTGGAAGGGTTTTTATTGCGATTTTTTAAGAGTGTTTTTGGTTGATTTTTCAAGTTTAATTTCCTTAAAATTTGACAAAAATTTATTGAAAACAGAAATTTGATAAATAACTTACACAATCGAAGTGTGTTTTCTAAGGTGTTGAATCTATATTTATAGTAAAAAAACTAGTTTAAATAATAAAAATCAATATTTTACCTCAATTATTTTCACCATATTTCAATACCGTAAACTCCAAAAAATAACACTAAAAACTACTCCCATATAAAATAACCATAACCATAACAGTAAACAAAGTGGTAAGAAGTATCGGTTCAGAGAATATGGAAATTGCAAGGCAAATGGGATCAAGGTTCTTATGATAGATTGGCGACCAGCGATTTTGGCGTCAAACATGAAAGAATGTTAATTACCTGTCTCTATGATGGTAACCATTTGTATGCTTGAGCTCGACGCTTCGCTTGTTCACTTCACTTGACGAGGTCAATACTAATATGCTTCAAACAAGGAGAAACTGATCCGAGGCTTTGCATCACAAGAGACTACGGCTTGTGAATATGGAGTAGGGACTATAGAAGATCTTGGAGGTAAGTGGCATGTTGTAATTTGTGAAGTATTCTCAATACATAGAGGAAATAAAAATAATTTTTCAACTCAACACAGAGATTTCATATAAAAATATGGACAGAAATTCTTTAAAACTATTTCATTAAGCATAAAGTCTATTACAAAATTAGATTTTGTCTTCAAAACGAAGTTTTGGATTACAATAGAAATCTTTTGTCTGCCTCTTTCTGCCTTCTGACATAATACACAATACACAATACACAGTGAAAAAAATGTGCACACGGCATATGTAAAACCTTACAATATATATATAACACTTATATCCTAAGTTTGTTGTCGCGGCATGTATATAAAACATACGACATTTAAAACTTTTAAGCTAAAGTTTTAAACCTTATACAATATGAATTCTGTGGAGCGCTTGGAAAAGCTTTTCGCCAGGTTTTTTTACCCCAAGGAATTGTTGTAGTTGGTCCGGAGAAGGGATGATGTCACCTTCTCCGGTGGGTCAACTTTCCTCTTCGCAACTCAAGCTTGCTGCCAACGGAATTGTGGTTGTGTGTTAAGTGAGGTTGGTGACGTGGATTCATGGGCTCCAGACGAAGTGATGTGGCCCAATTCAAATGAAATCAAATGCAAACCGTGGTAAGTCAAACAGTGGTTAGTGAAATTTTAATGGTGGGTACATGACTCGTTTATCACTGTGGTTGCCTGGTGATAGAACCACGACTTTTCAACACAAAACAGGCTACGCCCTTTGAACCAAAACTTTAGACTTGCAGGTGATTTGAACATGGATTGAATGCACAATTGAGTGCAAATTTAAACAAAATAAAAATTTATTTTGTTGCTGCGTCCTTCTTCATCAAAATTGAATTCTTTCGTCCTTCTGCACAGTATGCAGTTGAGTTTAATATTTCAACACTCTCCCTTAAACACAAATGTTGCATTCTTCTATACCCATAAATTTTTTCAAGTAATTAAAACTTTTCTACCCCAATGGTTTTGTCAATATATCAGCAACCTACTCTTCTGTTCTGCAGTGCTATAAAACAATTTCTCCATTGCTCACTAACTCTCTGATGTAGTGATACTTGGCATCAATGTGTTTCGTTCTTTTATGAAACACTAAATTATTTGATAATGCTATTTCTGAGCTATTATCACAATAAATTGTTGTGCCTTTTACCTATTCATGACACAAACTCCTCAACATTCTTCTCATCCAAATTGTTTGACATGTTGTTGTTGTAGTTGCCACATACTCTGCCTCTGCTGTTAATAAAGGTAGAATTGGTTGTTTCTTAGAAGCCCATGAAATGGCTCCTGATTCCATATGAAAAACATATCCAGAGGTGATTTTATTGTCATCTATCCTTCCAGCCCAATCACTGTCAGTATATCCAATTAAATCAAAATTTTCTGAAGTGGTATATAAAATTCCATATCTCTTTGTTCCTTTCACATACCTCAGAATTCTTTTTGTTGCTTGCCAATGTGCCTTCTTTAGCATTTTCATAAATCTGAAAATTAAATTTATAGCATGCATAATATTTTGCCTAATTGCAGTCAAATACATAAGGCTGCCAACTATGCTCTTATACAAACTTGGATCAACATTCTTGCCGCTATCGTCTTTGCTCAGTTTCAATCCCATCACTGTAGGAGTAATTGTTGTCTTGCAATCCTGCATGTTAAATCTTTCCAAAATTTCTTTAACATACTTTGCTTGAGAAATAAAAATTTTATTTTCATTTTTCTCTACATCTATTCTTAAGAAGTATCTCAGCAATCCCATATCAGTGATCTCAAATTCGTATTTCATGACTGTTTTAAAATTTTCAATAAGGTAAGCATCATTCACTGTAAATATCACATCATCAACATACAAAACAACAATGAGCATTTTACCATCTTTCTCCTTGATGTATAATGTGGATTCTCCTTCACATTTTTCTAGTCCATTTTCCAGTAGATAGACATCTATCCTACTGTACCATGTTCTTGGTGCTTGTTTCAGCCCATAAAGAGTTTTTTTCAATCTGCATACCTTGTGCTCTTGGCCTACTTTCTCATATCCCAGAGATTGTTCAACATATACCTATTCCATCAATAGTCCATTTAGGAATGTTGATTTCACATCCATTTGGTAAACTTTCCATTTATGTTGTGCTGCTATGGACAACACTACTCTTACTATTTTCATTCTTGTAACTGGTGCAAAAGTTTCCTCATAGTCTCTTCCTTGTTGCTGCTTATAGCCTTCGACAACAAGTCTAGCCTTGTGCCTTTCAATCTTACCTTCAACATTTATTTTGGTTTTATAAACCCATTTAACTCTAATCACTTCCTTGCCTTTTGGGAGATCAACTAATTCCCATGTATTATTTTTCTCTATGGCATTAATCTCTTCATCCATAGCATCTATCCATTTCTTATCTTTCACCGCTTCTTCAAAATGAATAGGATCTTCTACATGACAATACAATGCAAATAAAGAGTTCATATCTTCATTTTTTGCCTCTTGCTCATAGATTTCATTCAGACTTCTGAATCTGGTTCCTCTTTCACTTGCTGAACTTGTGCTTGTAGAAGCACTCAAATATGCTCCTTCTGATGTGCTTAGAGAAGCACTGTTATCACTTCTCAAGGGTGTTCTCATACCTACTTGTGTCCCTTGATGTCCTTGTGTTGGTGGAGGTGGTGCTACTAATGAGGGATGTCTTTCAGCCATTTCTTCCTCATCTTCATCATGAGACAAATAGATTTTCACATTCACTGTTTTCTCAATACTTCCATCCCAAGCTTCTTCCTCAATGAACTGCACATCTCTGTTTATCATAAACTTCTTGGTGGATGGGTTATACGGTATGTTTGTCTTGGATTCTTCACTATATCCAACAAATATGCACTTCTCCCCTTTACTGTCAAACTTATTCCTTAGTTGATCCGGAATGTGTGCATAAGCTACACAACCGAATACTATAATGTGGGTGACATGTTTCATGCCGCTCCACGCTTCTTTCGGAACTCTGTTCATAACACTCTTTGTTGGGAATCTATTGAAGACATATGTTGCATAATGTACAGCTTCAGCCCAATATTCATTTGGCAAATGTTGTCTTTAGCATATTTCTTACCATATGCATGATGGTTTAATTTTTCCTTTAGCAACTCCATTTTGCTGCCCTGTATACCTTGCTGTAAATTGCTTGTGTATCCCATTTTCTCTGCAAAAATGCATAATTTTTTTGGAGATGTATTCTCCTCCCATGTCAGTCCTAAGGACTTTAATATGATGCCCATTTTGATTCTCTACAAGAGATTTAAAGTGGAAGAATTTTTCAAACACTTCACTTTTAAATTTCAAGAAATAAACCCAAGTTTTTCCTGTGAAATCATCAATAAAGGTCAGCATATAGTGATTGTCTACTAATGATGGTGTTTTCATTGGTCCACACAAATTTGAATGGACAATTTCTAAGGGTGCTTTTGCCCTTATGCTCTTACCTGATGGAAAAATTTATTTGTGTTGTTTTCCCAAGATGCAACCTTCACATAGGCTGTCTGGCTTTTCAATAAATGGTAATCCCTTTACCATTCATTTCCTATGCAACAAATTCAGACTTCCAAAGTTGATATGTCCAAATCTCAAATGCCATAACGAGTTTTCATCATTTTCTTCTCTTTGAAATGTCTCTTGTGTCACTGCTGCCATCTCAACTCTTTTCTTCAAATATTCTCTCATCTTGAGAGGACACATTATGTTTCTTGTCATTTTCACTTGTGAAATGCATTTCTTGGTTGGTGGTTTATCTATGATGGTGCATAAATCATCTTCAAAGAACACATTGTAATCTTTCTGAATGAGTTGTCCAATGCTCAAAAGGTTAACTTCATACCAGGAACATAGTATACATCTGATATGGATCTCCTTTCTCATTTCTTTGTTAGAACACTCACTCTGTCTTTTCCCATGACAAAGACTTTACTATCTGTCCCCAATGTTTCTTGAGACTTTACATTTTCATCAATTATGGAAAACATAGAAATGTTTCTAGTCATATTGTTGCTACATCCTGAATCTAGAAACCATATATCTTCATTTTTCTCTTCAACCAAATTACATGCTAGAAACAAATTTTATTGACCGAGAATTTATTTAGTAAAATTAGCATTGGGTATACTACCCATGTCACTATGTTTCTTCCTACATTCATTGGCATAATGGCCATACTTCTTACAATGATGACATTGGACTTGGGATTTATCATACCTTTGTCCATGTATTTGATTTTGTCTACCTTGTTGGCTGCTGCCTTGGCTTTGATTCTAACTTTGGTTGCTGCCCCTTCCACTTGTATTTGCAGGGCTATTTCTTCCTCTGTTTTGGCTTTTGTCTCTTCCTTTTCCTCTCTAGTTTCCCTTGCATTGACCTCTTCCTTTTCCAAAAGACATTTGGATCTTGAAGACATACTCCAAAGATGAGTTTGTTGTTCTACCAAATCTTTGTTCATGTGTCATCAATGATGTCTGAAGTTCATAAACAGTAAACTTTGAGAGATCATTTGTCTCTTCAATGGTTGTTAATATCACATCAAATCTTGAGGGTGAGCTCCTCAATACTTTCTCCACTATTCTTCTTTATTCTATGGTCTCTCCATGAGATTTCATTTGGGTAACCAACCCAATCAACAATGTGAAGAATGAGTCTATTGTATGAGACTCTTTCATGCAAATGACTTCAAAATATCTTCTCATTAATTGAAACTTTGTTGTCTTTACATTCTCCATTCCTTGATAGGCTATCTGGAGAGTATCCCATGCATCATTGGACCTCTTTGCTATTGCAATTCTTGGAAATATGCTTTCATGCACTGCCTGATAGAGATAGAAGAGGGCTTTTGAGTCCTTCTTCCTATTACTCTTCAACAAGTCTTTCTCTGCATGTGTTAAGGCATTATATACGTGTTCATCTGTTGGTTCTTCTAAACCATATTCAACTAGCTCCCATAAATCCTGAGAGAGAAATAAGCTCTCATTGTGATTGCCCAATAGTGATAGTTCTTCCCATTTAACTGTGGGATTTGAGTATTTCCCATACTTGTGCTTGTGTTGGCTCCTACCATTGCTCGCTTTTTGAACTATGCTTGAAAAAATTGATTGTGTTTCACAAATAAATCTTCTCACAAGTGAGAAATAAACTCTGTCTTCAAGAGACTTCCTTCTACAGTTCTCTGGACTATAATATTCAAGAAAACAAAAAAAATCTATTTTGTAAATACTCGTCTTTGCTGAACCTTCACACTGTTGGAGAAAACTTCAACAACTCCTTCTTCCTTCAGCTTCTTTCGCAGATGCAAAGATCCTGGACTAGCTTTGATACCATGTTGTAATTTCTGAAGTATTCCGAACACACAGAGTAAATAAAAATAATTCCTCAATTCAACACAAAGGTTCAGTACAAAAATATGGACAGAGATACTTCAAAAATATTTTATTAAGCATAAAGTCTATTACAAAATGAGATAAATGAGATTTTGTCTTTAGAATGAAGTTCTGGGTTACATTTATCGAAAAGCATTTGGACATTATGAATCAATAAGGCATACTAATTTTTGA
The DNA here is from genome assembly GCA_034641835.2 of Pinus albicaulis. Taxonomy (NCBI): domain Eukaryota; kingdom Viridiplantae; phylum Streptophyta; class Pinopsida; order Pinales; family Pinaceae; genus Pinus; species Pinus albicaulis. The sequence goes on along the minus strand of CM076572.1, from coordinate 363,570,436 downwards.
ACAAATGAAATATTTTTTTTCTATGTGGTTCATGAACTTCAATGACTGTTATGCCCATAGAATATTTGTACTAGGAATATCCACTTGAAGGGATCAATTCCTCCACTTGAAGGGATCAATTCCTACTGGATGACCCCAAGAGTGTCGAGAGAATTGAACTCGCGACCTCTCAATAGAAAAGGTGAAAGCTTAATGACGAGAACTTAACAATTGAACTAACCCTAGTATAAAAGCAATGAGATATTACTTAAATAACTATTTAATAATTTAATTGGTTTCATTATTTTTTGTTATAAGTTCATTTGTATTTGGTCAAAAGTTTTTGGAAGGTTATAGAAATTGAACTAGCCTAGATCCATGTTAACTCTGGATCTATCAAATGTGCAGAGAGATCAAACGTTTTGAGGTGCAAACCTTTCCTCAAGTGTTGCACTCAAAAAAGAAAATTACACCTCGACACTTGATAAATCTAAAACTAACATAAATATAAACTAGTTTTATAATATAAATAACATTAAATTTATATTTACATTAAAATGTTTATAATTTTAAGTAAATTATTACTCTTACTAAAATAAACATTCCAAAACCCAAAGTATGTCAATTCCAAAGAATCTACTAAAGTTTATAAATTTAATTTCCACATAGTTTTATGCCTAAAACTTCTCATTCCTTCCTAACTAAATGATTTAATTAAGGTGATTCAAATTTAAATTACCTAGAAATTCGATTTGAGTAAAAAATATTACTATACAAAATGATAAAATACAAAATCCAAATTTTCTTAAGGCTGCTATCTATGATAGTAAAATGATTAAGTAGATTTTATAAATTTAATTTCCACGTGGTTTTTTTCCATAAAACTCCTCAATCCGTCATAATTAAATCAGAATTAAATTCAAATTTAAATTACTTACAAATAGAACTTAATTCCATAAAACTCCTCAGTCATAATTAAATCAGAATTAAATTCAAATTTAAATTACTTACAAATAGAACTTACCACCATACAAAATAATAAAATACAAGGGCGTTATCCATGATAGTGAAATGATATTCTTTTTCTTATTTTTTTTGACATTTGATATAGACAACTCAAATTGTCCTTGAATTTAGTTGATTACAAAATAATAAAATACAAGGGCGTTATCTATAATAGTGCAATGATATATATATATATATTTTTTTGACATTTGATATAGACAATTCAAATTGCCTTTGAATTTAGTTGATTATTAATTTATATGGTTTAAGTTGTAATTTTGAATATTTAGATAGATTTAAAATTTTAAGATTTGTTTAAAATTATAATTATGTTAATAAATATGTTTATTTTGAAATAAGATTTTTAAAATTTTAATTTAATTATCAATATTTATTAAATGGATTATAAAGATTTAATCTTTAAAAATGCTTCATAATATTTTAAATAGTATTCATAAATTAAAAATTGAAATTTATATCCAAAATAGTTAAAAAAAATTTGTAAAAACAAATAACATATAGAATGACTTGTAATTTTTTTAACAATATAAATATTAATAGTTTATAGTAGTGTAACAAAATCTCTTTATAAAATTAGTAATTTTCATAATAAAAAAAAGAAAAATCTTAGTTAAAAAAATTGTTTTTTTAAATATACATATATTTAACTTTTATATTTTCACTTCAAACAAATAAAAATTTCATGTAAAAACAAAAATCCATATCTAAATTATCTGAAGAATATTTAGATCACAAAACCAAATAATGTTCTCTTAAAATTGAGCTAATACCAAGAACAAAATTCGTATGAGAAAAATGAAACTCTGACTTATGACCTAATTTCTGCCAAATTCGAGAATATATTTCCACGTAAAAAGGGGCTACATGAACGCCCCTTATCCCATGGTGTACATGCATACCTCCCAAACTCAGATTACACGGAATCACAAATGCCGAGAGATGCGGATTGGTTGTCGTAGTCGTGACTCACAAGAAAGCGTCTGCGTCAACGTCGATCATTCTTTCGTCCTTTCAAGGCAGCACCGGGGTAGTTGCTCCTTTATATCTGCTTCGGATTTCGAAGAGATCATTGACCATGGGAGACATGGTTGGAAGTTGGAACTTGCAATTTTGATTTTCCTTCTCCAAAGAGCCAAAGAGCCAACAGGCATCAGCCCATGGGCCACCCTTTTTCATAAAGTGAACTAAAAATTAAACAGATACGCCAAATGTCACCGCTTTTAACGCCGCGCTTCATCTTGACACAATTTCGTGACGAGTTCGGTAGCATGCCAATCTGGAAGCTGCAGTCTAAAAAAAATTACATGATAATTTAGAAAAAAATTTTAAGATTATAAAATAATTTGGTAAATATTTTTGAAAATTTAGATTAGATTTGTTAAATGTCAGTGTTTTTAATATTTTAAAAGTTTTTTTTTTATAGTATTGAATTTATTTTTATTATTAAAAAAATACAATTCGAACACTCCAATTACCTAATTTTTAAAAATATTTTTACTAAATTAAAAAAAATTGCCCTCTACGTTCTGTTGCCTGATAGACAACTCCAACTGGAATGATAAAGCATGAATGATAATGCATTTGGCGTGGCAGCGTCAAAAATCATTCGCATTTAATTAGCAATTAATTTAATGTCATTCCCAATTAAAGCGTTCACATGTCAAAAGTAGACGAATCTAATGTTTCCTTCGTCAGCTCTGGTATTATATCATTAACTGACTGTGTCTTGTCGCAATCGGCTTGTGGTGCATTGTACGATTCTCAACTTGATTCGATCGAGACAATGAGAGGTCCCACCTCGCATTATTCAGCGACGTGAAGAAGTCACTAGAATGACTCATCTGCAGGTGACTACTCACCACGAATCTTTATTGGATTAAGGACTGACGGGTGGCCGTTGTTTGCTTTGATTCGAAGCCGTATTTTGCATTCACCTGCATATAGCAGTCTGCCAGTGTTTTTTGCAGCATCGATCGAAACCCACGAATTAAACAGGCCTATTCGATCTTATGATTTGATGTTGAATCCACAGAGAGCCTCACCAAACATATTATTAGTCAAAGGATGAGGATTTTAGTTCTAAATTACGCAAAAGCTGCATGCGTCCATGGAGAATAATCGGGTGGCGATTTAGTGGTATGGATCAGGAACCAAGTAAAACCCTAAATTACAGCTGCAGAGAGAATACTAAGAAAGGGAAAGAAAAAGAATGTTGCATGTGTGGTGACATTGGATTTCAGGAAAGCTTGTTCAGATGCCCCGGATGCCACCACCGATTCCAGCACACGTAAGACTCTGTCCTTGCTTCTATTGTTCCATTTTTTTTTTTGGAATCAAATTAGTTATTTCGGTTATGATATGTGCATTGTGAAGCCAATCTTGCAGATATTGCAGCAGGTTGTATTGTGATCCATTGACACAAAACGGCATAAATGTATGCGACTGGTGCCTCGACTTGGAGGAAAAGCAGAAAATTCAGAGCCATAAAAGGAAAGTTGAAATGGGAGAAACTGAAAGTAGGAAGGTCAAGGTGGTAGCTACCATTAAAAAGCCCAAGAAGGTTAATGCCAAGCCTATCGTTAAACTCCCCGTCAAATTCGGAGGGAGCAAGAGGAACGAGGCGTCGAGTCTCATACAAGACTGCAAGTTGTCTGCTAAAAGATGCAGAAACTTGCCTGCCACTGATCCTCCTCAGAGTAGCCTTACCAAAGGTGGATTGGGTCGTCGGTATAAGCTTCTCTCGGATGTGCTATGCTGATTTTTCTTTGTGGTATGTAACAAATACAGTACATAGTTGATAGATGGTTCTGTCGAGTTTCCATTTTCTGTAAACAGTGCCTTCTTTTTCGGGCATATTTGCTACATATGTAAATAACTCAGTTTCACCAATGAAATTTATTGCGGTTGTAATATGATTATAAGATTCTCATTCCAATTTATTTTCCATTAGCGCAAAACTCATTCAAAAACAATCTGCCAGTCCATTCTTCCCCAGGAAGAGTTAGTCTATTCAGGTTCCTTCAAACGCAGGGTTTCATATCTAGGGGTTGATACTTCAAAGCAGCGTGAAATCCGCGGGTTATGAAAACCTTGGAGAAGCAATTACTGTACTGGATGCTCCCGCGTTAACATATCCATCGTTGATTGAAGAGTCGCATTGCACAATTGTTCACCTATCCATTGTTTGAACAGTATAATAGTTTGGAAGACCTTATTCTAATAATTATCTTGCTAAAACGTCCGCCAAGAGGCATAAAATCCCTCCAGGAGCCGAATATAATTATCTGGCTGCCTCTTGGAAGAACATGAAGGATATATATAATAAATGTAAGAGTTTGGATTTTCTATTGCTCTCATGATGTCGCCTCAGAAACTGTACTCTTTTGGTTTATATATAATAAATGTAAGAGTTTGGATTTTCTATTGCTCTCATGATGTCGCCTCAGAAACTGTACTCTTTTGGTTTCGGTCATATAAAATGGAATTGTTTTTGTGCGATTTTTGGAAGGTGTTTTTTGCAATTTTTTGTTAGGTTTTTTTTGGTTTAATTTCTTTAAAATTTGGCAAGAATTTATTGGAAACATAAATTTGACAAATAAATTGCATAATCGAAGTGTGTTTTTTAAGATGTTGAATCTATATCTATATTAAGAAAACTAGTTTAAATAATAAAAATCAAGATTTTACCTCAATTATTTTCACCATAACTCCAAAAAATAACACTAAAAACTACTCTCATATAAAATAACCATAGCAGTAGACAAAGTGGTAAGATGTATAGATTCAGATAATATGGAAATTGCAAGGCAAATGGGATCAAGGTTCTTATCATAGGTTTGCGACCAGCTATTTTGGCGTCAAACATGAAAGAATGTTAATTCCCTGTCTCTATGATGGTAAGCGTTTGTATGCTTGAGCTCAACGTTTCGCTTGTTCACCTCACTTGGCGTCAAACATGAAAGAATGTTAATTCCCCGTCTGTATGATGGTAAGCGTTTGTATGCTTGAGCTCAACGTTTAGCTTGTTCACCTCATTTGACGAGTATTCCTCATAACTTGTCAATACCCTAGTTACCAGAAACGGAACGGAAGCATTCGTTTCTTAAAAAAAAAGTTAGGAAAACAGAACCTTATGGAAAATGCCGTTCCGTACGAAGGTTTTCGTTTTTCAATACATAAAACCAGTTTTTCAGAAACAAATGGTTTTTTTAAACGATTTTTCTGCACAAAGGGCTTTTTAACGGGTTTAATGCCGAATCATTAAAATGTCAAAAATTGGTTTTTATGGGATAGTTTTCAGAGATGATTTCATGGTTGGGGTGGTTTAAATTTTCATTAACAACTTGAGGGGATTTGGGTTTTTTTAAGTGGTTTTTTTTAGTGTATAATTTTATATAATTTATAACATTTAAAAATTATTTTTATATAAAATTATAAATTTAAATGAAGAGGGTTACATTATATATTTTTATAAATTAGTATTTAAATAATTTAATGAATAGTTTAGTATTTATTTCAATTTATTATTATAATTGATTAATGATAAAATTTTGAAAGTTTAATGATATTTTTTTTAGGTTGTCTTCAAAACATTAGTTGTAGTATTTATGGTTCTCCATCCTTTCACTTTTTCTATGGAAAATACCAATGGAGGGAGCCAAACTCCTTCCTATATCAAGATAGTTGTAGGTAGTAGTAGTTCTAAACAACTCTGTACTTTTGGCTCTATTTTCAATGAAGATCAATTCAATCTTCACCATCATATTTCCCAACTAGGGAAACTACAAACTAGTAACAACTTGCCAAATACCAAATTTGAGGTCAGATCAAGTCACCTCGAGTATATATACAGTATAAGTATATGTGAGATCATGTACTCGTCCCAAAATTTTTATGGATATAAACTTCAAAAAATCTCTCTCACTGGGTCCAAATCAAGTGGAAATGGAATGGCCAAATCAAGTTTGAATTCAGTGCCAAAGTTTCTTCACTACTGTATGTCCTTGTAGCATCAAACAAGAGTATTTGAGAACGACCCATGTGAACAACACAAACTTTGCATGTCATGATGAATATTCGAGAATGACCCATGTGAGCAACGCAAGCTTATGAGCAACTCCGTATAAACTATAGTATTGGAGAATGCTGATGATATATGCTTTGTTTTATGTTTTTCACATTTTTTTGTTTTTTCTCTCTTTTTGTTTCTTGAATGTGCGAAACCTACAAACTACGTTTCTCGTCCCGTTGTCGTTTCTCGTTTTGTTTTCCGTTTCTGGTAACATAGGTCAATACTAATATCTTGATGTCTCCCTAAGGTATAATATAAAAAAATTGCTTCAAACAAAGGAGAAACTGATTAGAGGCTTTGCATCACAAGAGGCTACGACTTGTGAACATGGAGTAGGGACGATAGAAGACTTTATTCTTGGACGTAAATGGAGGTAAATGGCATGTTATAATTTCTGAAGTGTTCAGAATACAGAGGAAATAAAAACAATTTCTTAACTCAACACAGAGATTCAATACAAAAATATGGACAAAGATGCTTTAAAACTATTTCATTAAAGTATAGATTCTATTACAAAATGAGATTTTGTCTTCAGAAGAAGTTTTGGATTACAATAGAAATCTTCTGTCTGCTTCACACACATAGCACTTCAAAATTGCTCTCTATCTCTTTTTCTACCTTCGGACATAATACACAATACACAGTCAAAATGCGCACACGGCATATGTAAAACCTTACAATATATATATATATATCTTAAGTTTGTTGTCGCGGCATGTATATAAAACATAAGACATTAAAAACTTTTAACCTAAATTTTTAAACCTTATACAATATACATTTTGTGGAGTGCTTGGAAAAGCTTTTCACCAGTTTTTTTTTACCCCAAGGAATTGCTATGGTTGGTGCGGAGAAGGGATGATGTCACCTTCTCCAGTGGGTCAACTTTCCTCTTCGCAACTCAAGCTTGCTGCCAACGGAATTGTGGTTGTGCATTAAGTGAGGTTGGTGACGTGGAGTCATGGGCTCCGGACGAAGTGATGTGGCCCAATTCAAATGAAATCAAATGCAAAGGGCGGTAAGTCAAATAGCGGCTGGTGAAATTTTAATGATGGGTACATGACTCGTTTATCACTGTGGTTGCCTGGTGATAGAACCATGACTTTTCAACACAAAACAGGCTACGGCCTTTGAACCAAAAATTTAGACTTGCAGGTGATTTGAACCTGGATTGAATGCACAATTGAGTGCAAATTTAAACAAAATAAAAATTTCTTCTGCTCCTGCATCCTTCATCAAAATTGAAGTCTTTCGTCCTTCTGCACAGTATGTAGTTGAGTTTAATATTTCAACACTCCCTCTTAAACACAACTGCTGCATTCTTACATACCCAGACATTTTCTCAAATAATTAAAACTTTTATGCCCCAATGGTTTTGTCAATATATCGGAAAACTGCTCTTCTGTTCTGCAGTGCTGTAAAACAATTTCACCATTGCTCACTAACTCTCTGATATAGTGATACTTGGCATCAATGTGTTTCGTTCTTTTATGAAACACTAAATTCTTTGATAATGCTATTTCCAAGCTATTATCACAATAAATTGTTGTGTCTTTTACCTATTCATGACACAAATTCCTCAACATTCTTCTCATCGAAATTGTTTGACATGTTGTTGTTGTAGTTGCCACATACTTTGCCTCTGTTGTTGATAAATGAAGAATTGGTTGTTTTTTAGAAGCCCATGAAATGGCTCCTAATCCCATATGAAAAAAATATCCAGAGGTGATTTTCCTGTCTTCTATACTTCTAGCCCAATCACTGTCAGTATATCCAATTAAATCAAAATTTTATGAAGTGGTGTATAAAATTCCATACTTCTTTGTTCCTTTCACATATCTCGGAATTCTTTTCGCTGCTTGCCAATGTGCCTCCTTTAAAATTTCCATAAATCTGGAAATTAAACTTATATCATGCATAATATCCGGCCTAGTTGCTGTCAAATACATAAGGTTGCCAACTATGCTTTTAAACAAACTTGGATCAACATCCTTGCCGCTGTCTTATTTTCTCAGTTTCAATCCCATCACTGTAGGAGTAATTACCGTATTGCAATTCTGCATGTTAAATATTTCCAAAATTTCTTTAACATACTTTGCTTGAGAAATAAAAATTTTATTTTCATTTTTCTCTACTTCTATTCCTAAGAAGTATCTCAGCAATCCCATATCAGTCATCTAAAATTCTTCTTTCATGACTGTTTTAAAATTTTCAATAAGGTAAGCATCATTACCTGTAAATATCACATCATCAACATACAAGACAGCAATGAGCATTTTGCCATCTTTCTCCTTGATGTATAATGTGGATTCTTTTTCATATTTTTCAAACCCATTTTCCAGTAGATAGACATCTACCCTACTGTACCATGCTCTTGGTGATTGTTTTAGCCCATAAAGAGCTTTCTTCAATCTGCATACCTTGTGCTCTTGACCTGCTTTCTCATATCCCAGAGGTTGTTCAACATATACCTCTTCCATCAATAGTCCATTTAGGAATGCTGATTTCACATCCATTTAGTAAACTTTCCACTTGTGTTGTGCTGCTATGGATAGCATTGCTCTCACTGTTTCCATTCTTGCAATTGGTGCAAAATTTTTCTCATAGTCTCTTCCTTGTTGCTGTCTGTAGCCTTTGACAACAAGTCTGGTCTTGTGTCTTTCAATCTTATATTCAACATTTCTTTTAGTTTTATAAACCCATTTAACTTCAATCACTTCCTTGCCTTTTGAGAGATCAACTAATTCCCATATATTATTTTTCTCTATGGAATTAATCTCTTCATCCATAGCATCTATCCATTTCTTATTTTTTACTGCTTCTTCAAAATGAATAGGATCTTCTACATGACAATACAATGCAAATAAAGAGCTCATACCTTAATTTTTTGCCTCTTGCTCATATATTTCATTTAGACTTCTAAATCTGGTTCCTCTTTCACTTTCTGAACTTGTGCTTGTAGAAGCACTCAAATATGCTCCTTCTGATGTGCTTGGAGAAGCACTGTCATCACTTCTCAAGGGTGTTCTCATACATGCTTGTGGTGTCTCTTGCTGTCCTTGTGCTGGTGGAAGTGGTGCTACTAATGAGGGAAGTCTTTCAGTCATTTCTTCCTTATCTTCATCATGAGACAAATAGCTTTTCACATTCACTATTTTCTCAATACTTCCATCCCAAGCTTCTTCCTCAATGAACTGCACATCTCTGCTTATCATAAACTTCTTGGTGGATGGGTTATATAATCTATATGCCTTGGATTCTTCAATATATTCAACAAATATGCACTTCTCCCCCTTACTGTCCAACTTCTTCCTTAGCTGATCCAGAATGTGTGCATAAGCTACACAACCGAATACTATCATGTGGGTGACATATTGTTTCATGCCGCTCCACGTTTCTTCCGAAACTCTGTTCATAACACTCTTTGTTGGGAATCTATTGAAGACATATGTTGCATAATGTACAAATTCAGCCCAATATTCATTTGACCAATGTTTTGTCTTCAGCATACTTCTTACCATATCCATGATGATTCAATTTTTCCTTTAGCAACTCCATTTTGCTGCGGTGTACACCTTGCTGCAAATTGTTTGTGTATTCCATTTTCTCTGCAAAAACGCATAATTTTTTTGGAGATGTATTCTCCTCCTCTGTCAGTCATAAAGAATTTAATATGATGTTTAATTTGATTCTCTACAAGAGCTTTAAAGTGGAATAATTTCTCACACACTTCACTTTTCAATTTCAAGAAATAAACCCAAGTTTTCCTATGAAACCATCAATAAAGGTCAGCGTATAGTGACTGCCTGCTAATGATGGTGTTTGCATTGATCCACACAAATTTGAATGGACAATTTCTAACGGTGCTTTTGCCCTTATGCTCTTATCTGATGGAAAACTTTCTCTGTGTTGTTTTCCAAAAATGCAACCTTCGCATAGGCTGTCTGGCTTTTCAATCAATGGTAATCCCTTTACCATTCCTTTCCTATGTAACAAATTCAAACTTCCAAAGTTGAAATGTTCAAATCTCAAATGGCATAACGATTTCTCGTCATTTTCTTCTCGTTGGAATGTCCTTTGTGTCACTTCTGTCATTTCAACTCCTTTCTTCAAATCCGCTCTCATCTTGAGAGGAAACATTATGTTTCTTGTCATTTTCACTTGTGCAATGCATTGCTTGCTTGGTGGTTTATCTATGATGGTGCATTAATCATCTTCAAAGAACACATTGTAGAATTTCTAAATGAGTTGTCCAATTCTCAAAAGGTTAACTTCATACCAGACACATAGTATACATCTGGTATGGATCTCCTTTCTCCTTTCTTTGTTAGAACACTCACTCTGTCTTTTTCAATGAAAAATACTTTACTTTCTGTTTCCAATGTTACTTGAGACTTTACATTTTCATCAATTATGGAAAGCATAGAAATGTTTCCAGTGATATTGTTGCTACATATTGAATCTAAAAACCATATATCTTCATTTTTCTCTTCAGCGAAATTACATGCTAGAAACAAATTTTTTTGACTGGGATTTTCTTTAGTAAAATTAGCACTAGGTCTACAACACATGTCACTCTGTTTCTTCCTAAATTCATTGGAATAATGGCCATACTTCTTACAGTAATGACATTAGACTTGAAATTTATCATACATTTGTTCATGTGTTTGATTTTGTCCACCTTGTTAGTTGCTGCCTTGGCCTTGATTCTGACTTTGGTTGCTGCTCCTTCCACTTGTATTTGCATGGTTGTTTCTTGCTCTGTTTTGGCTCCTGTCTATTCCTTTTCCTCTGTAGTTTTCTCTACCTTGACCTCTTCCTCTTCAAAAATACATTTGGGTCTTGAAGGTATGCTCAAAAGATGAGTTTGTTGTTCTACCCAATCTTTGTTCATGTGTCATCAATAATGCATGAAACTCATCAATAGTAAACTTTGAGAGATCATTTGTCTCTTCAATGGTTGTTACTATCACATCAAATCTTATGGATAAGCTCCTCAATACTTTCTCCACTATTCTTCTTTCTTTTATGGTCTCTCCATGAGATCTCATTTGGATAACAAACTCAATCAACAATGTGAAGAATGAGTATATTGTATTAGACTCTTTCATGAAAATGACTTCAAAATCTCTTCTCATTAATTGAAGCTTTGCTATCTTTACCTTCTCCATTCCTTGATAGGCTGTCTGGAGAGTATCCCATAAATCCTTAGACCTCTTTGTTGCTGCAATTCTTGGAAATATGCTTTCATGCACTGTCTGATAGAGATAAAAGAGGGCTTTTGAGTCTTTCTTCCTATTACTCTTCAACAATTCTTTCTCTGCATGTGTTAAGGCATTATATGATTGTTCATATGTTGGTTTTTCTAAACCATATTCAACTAGCTCCCATAAATCTTGAGAGGCAAACAGGGCTGTCATTGTGATTGCGTAGTAGTGATAGTTCTTCCCATTGAATTGTGGGAGTTGAGTATTTCCCATACTCGTGCTTGTGCTAGCTCCTATCATTGCTAGCTTTCTGAACTATGCTTGAAAAACTTGACTGTGTTTCAAAAATAAAACTTCTCACTGGTGAGAAATAAACTTTGTCTTCAAGAGACTTCTTTCTACAGTTCTCTGGACTGTAATCTTCAAGAAAAAAAAAAACTCTATTTTGTAAATACTTGGCTTTGCTGAACCTTCACGCTGCTGGAGAAAGTTTAAACAACTCCTTCTTCCTTCAACTTCTTTGGAAAATGCAAAGAGCCTGGACTAGCTCTGATACCATGTTGTAATTTCTGAAGTATTCCGAACACACAGAGAAAATAAAAACAATTCCTCAACTCAACACAAAGGTTCAATACAAAAATATGGACAGAGATGCTTTAAAAATATTTTATTAAGCATAAAGTCTATTACAAAATGAGATTTTGTCTTTAGAACGAATTTTTGGATTACAATGGAAATCTTATGTCTGCTTCACATACACAGCGCTTCAAATTTTCTCTCTATCTCTCTTTCTGCCTTCGGACATAATACACAATACACATTCAAAATGAGCACACGAAATATTTAAAACATTACAATATATATATATATATATATATATATATATATATATATATATTGTAAATATATTTATAATATATATATAAAACACTTATATCTTAAGTTTATTTTCGCGGCATGTATATAAAACATAAAACATTAAAAACCTTTAACCTAAAGTTTTAAACCTTATACGCTATACATTCTGTGGAGCGCTTGGAAAATATTTTCGCTAGTTTTTTTTACCCCGCGGAATTGTTGTGGTTGGTCTGAAGAAGGGATGACGTCACCTTCTCCGGTGGGTCAACTTTCCTCTTCGCAGCTCAAGCTTGCTGCCAACGGAATTTTGGTTGCATGTTAAGTGTGGTTGGTGACATGGAGTCATGGGCTCCACACAAAGTGACGTGGCCCAATTCAAATGAAATAAAATGCAAAGCGTGGTAAGTCAAACAACGGTTGGTGAAGTTTTAATGGCTGGTACATGAATGGTTTATCATTGTGGTTGCGTGGTGATAGAACCACAACTTTTCAACACAAAACAGGCTACAGCCTTTGAACCAAAATGTTAGACTTGCAGGTGATTTGAACCTGGATTGAATGCACAATAGTGTGAAAATTTAAACAAAATAAAAATTGATTCTGCTGTTGCGTCCTTCTTCATCAAAATTGAAGTCTTCCATCCTTTTGCATAGTTTGCAGTTGAGTTTAATATTTCAACAATTCACTGGTGGATTGGAATAAAACTCATCAATATCTTGATTATGATGCAATTTTTACGTTGTTGTGCGCAATCGATTAGAAGCGTGAGAATGAGTGCAAGGTAGATTAGATCAAATTGTAGATGGAGCACACTCTAGAGGGTAGGAAAATTCGAAAGTGCAGAGTGTTACTTCACCATAGCCTCCACATCATGGAGGAGATACGACTATTTTTCAACTATTTCATGTTAGTGGTGCTTAGTGTTCAGAATAAAGAGATCCAAGGGATAAATTTATGGAAGAACTCCATGGTGTTGAAGTTTTCCATTACATGAAAACTAGTAGGCATTAGTAAACTTTCAAACCATTATCATTACTTTTTTTAATGATCCAAGGGTGGATGAGAGAGTGGCGGTTAGTTTGCTTGATCGATTCTCAACAAGGTGAGTGTGAAAATCCAACACCCTTCCTCAAACACAAATTGGGGAATCGAACTTAGGCCCCAACTCTGAGACCATGTTCAGGTTTTCCATTACACCAAAACCCACGGGCATTAGTAAACTTCCAAACCATTATCATTACATTTTTTAATGGTCCCAGGGTGGATCCCAGAGTGGCTGTTAGTCCACGTCATCGATTCCCAACGAGGTGAGTGTGAAAATCGAACACATGGTGAGAAAAGTCACTAGAATAAATATGCTGCCAGGTGTTGTCCATTCATAGCATTTTTAATTTAGAATGGTGACCGTTGACCATTTTTGTAAGAGCTATGAAGAATGTTATTTGTTCTATGCATTGTATTACTTCTCATTTTTTTGCAATTTGAAAGGGGATTAACATTGTTTGTTTGCTTGTTTAAAAGTGAGGATTGGAGAAAAACTTGATGGGGTGGATTTGATTCAATGTCGTTGAGGCCTCAATGTTTTTCCATCTATTCAACAAGGGTTTGACTGCTAAATTGAAAGAAATTAAGAACATGATTGAGGTGCTCTGTAGTGGGCACACAATGATGTTCCGTGAGAGGATCTTTTTAGAATTTAGTGCCTCCGAGGAAATTCCAATTCTCTACAATATTTGGCATACAATATTTTTCCATTTGACTAGGCCCAAGTTCCTTATTTAGGGCTCTCAAAAAGAGGCTCTACCTTGTCAAATGAAACTCGACCAACTTCTATTAATTCAAGGGTGGAGATGGTAATGGATAGCACTAGTGGCCTTAGGAAATTCAAATTGAGAGAGTTGAAAGGGTCGTTTGCCAATATGGTGAGCTACTGACATCAAGGAAGAATGACCATGGCGAGGAGTTTCTTTTCATGAGTAGCAAGGTTGCCTTCAAGCCACCAAATCGAACAACAAGAGTCGAGATTGGTGTAGTTGTGGGTGAAGAACCATAAGTCAGAGATTAGAAGTTTAGAAGTCATTGTATGAAGAGACATATAGCACAAACATGAGTTTATCTTCCAAGGATGTTACTTTCTTTTAGTTTTAGACAAGAAAATTGCACGTTTCTTGGAAAAGATACCAACTATAACAACGACTACATACTTGAGAATGACAGGGAGGCCACATATCTTTCTTTCTAGTAAAATTTTCTTGTTCTAACAAATTTCTATATGGGTTGGACTCACTCAATGAAAGATCATACAACTCTAATCCTTGAATAGAAAAATCCCCTAACATACTTTTCATCTTGAATGCAGAGCATGACATGAACTTTTCAACAAATACTATAAGACACCCTGCTTCCAGTGAAGTTGATGTCTATACCGCTATTTCTGGGGTGATTGGTGCTTTGTATGGTCATTTGCATGGAGGGTAAAATGAGGCATTTCTAAAAATTCTTAATGAAATGGGCATAATTGAAAACATACCAAATTTCATTAAGGGTGTTAAAATAAAATAACTTTTTAAAAAAGGGAAGGAAAAAAGGTCTCGTTATGGCCATTGGGTTCAAGTCTATTTTTCACTTCGAGGAGGAAGACCATAAGATGCACTAGAGAAGGGAATATTAGTTATGAGGATAGGATAACCAATCTGGTACTAGAAGATTGGGTCTTGGGTCACAAGCTTTAGATCCTAAGCCCTGATATTGAGTGGCATATTGGCGATGGCAAGGAAAAGAAATTTCCTCCACATGAGAGGTTTTTTTAGAGGAAAAAACACGCTGAATTTATTAACAATAAATATGTTTACATATGCATAGGTATGTATTTGGATTCATATATCAAAAAACAGCATTCTAGCCTAAAGTAGCACTGGTCCAGAGGCATTGGCATCACTGGGCGATGATAGAAACCTCAAAAACCATAGAGAAAATGATCCAGACTTATGCAAGAACACAAAAATTAAAGAAATACACATAAGCGTAGAGATGAAACATAAATAAAACTTAATTTCATTAATATGAAATCGTTGAAATATGCTTATAGACAAAATGGAAATAAACTAGCTAGGGCATTGGTAGCTTATCTCTGAGAAGAGATGTGGTAGCTATAGGCCTCTGAACTATGTTACAATGAGACTAAAAGACCTTTTTATTATTGAACAACATAGGAAAAACCTAAACAACCAAAAACCTAACCCCAGGAGATGAAACTCCAAGAGTTTGTGTGCCTTGTTGGGGTTTTTTGGGCAACGAACTTCCTGGGGTCATAACTTGGTCATATTATCTCTATTTTACACGTAGAATATGTTGTGGTTCCTGTGATTTGGAAGATTTGGCAATACCAAATGACAAGACAACATCAAACCACTTTGGGATCTCAGGATGTAGCCCTCCTGGATCCAGAGAGGGATATCTCTATAAATGCAAATAATTATATATCTTTAAGGTTCAATTTAAGGTGTTAGGCTAGGTATGAAGCACAAGGGTTTTTTGTTTGTTTGTTTGGTTGGGAAACATGAAAGAATGGTTCAATGTAAGGTAAAGAAATGAGTAGAGAATGATTTTTGGCAATGGGGAGATAATTCAAAGAGAACATAAGTCCATTGGTCAATGGGGTCATAAAAGGGTTTACTTGCAATTCAAATATCTAAGACTTTCAAAGGGCTAGTCATCTATATCCAAGGATCTCTTAAGATGATAGTATGGGATGAAACAATAAGGAAATGAATGGGAATGACAATGAAAACCCTCCAAGGTGACCACTTCGGAGTAAGTCTAGGGACATGGTATGCATTAAACCATCTATGATCAAACTCCTAATGAGGCTAACTCTGAAGACAACAATCCAGCAGTCCTCCTAACTACTTTTAGACAATAGAAAACATTTAAGTTTAACACATAGAGCAAGGCCTAAGATCAGAGAAAGACTTTTAACCTTCAATGCTTTTGGCACCGACTCAAAGGGATCTTAGAAAGGCTAACTATTGGAAAAGGAACCTAGTGGACAGGGCTAACTCTAAATCCCCTGTTTCCCAATTCTTTCAGCTAAAACCAAACAAGAACATCTAAGAAACAAACTTTAAATTCATACATCAGTAAGCATGGACAAACCAACTTCTATACTAGTTAAATTATGTTGAATTAGTTTCTTAGATACACATATAGCAGAAAACATAAAGATAAGAAAGTGCAGGAAGCATTAGGGTACTTGCGGCAGTATACCCTAAGCTAAAATTATTGATTCTTATCAGAGAAAATGAAACATAATGTGTAACAGAGGGAAACAATAACAAATAAAGAACACATCACCACTGATTTAGATCAGGATCCAATGAACATGCTTTTCATATTAGAAGAGCAAAACCAGTCACATACATCCTTGTCTAACAACTTCATATCATCCAGAAATCATCTTCCAGCCTATTTACAACTACTACTCACAGAACTCTAACTCAGTGAAACAACTTACAATCAGTGTTTTTTCGATAATCAATCAACCAACCAACATTTAAAATGTATTTATTATGAGTTCTTGTAGGTGGAAGAGTGATAGTAGTGGTAGATAGAATTTAAATGATTCATTAAAACAAAGGGAGAAATGTCTTCGAAGCCCATTCTATTCCATATGTTTACATTAA
This sequence comes from Pinus albicaulis, assembly GCA_034641835.2. Lineage (NCBI taxonomy): Eukaryota > Viridiplantae > Streptophyta > Pinopsida > Pinales > Pinaceae > Pinus > Pinus albicaulis. The sequence goes on along the minus strand of CM076572.1, from coordinate 363,553,613 downwards.
CTGTCAGTACCCTTTATATGAATTAGGGGTCTTCGACATACTGATAATAACTCCAAAAGTATGTTCCTTGAAGTACCTTTCTGGTTGTAGTACTCTGATTGTACTCTGAGACAAGAAAGGATGAAGATTTGTCTTTCAGGTATTTCATGCTTTGTAACTAATGCACTGACAGTTTTTAGGACATTCTGGTCAGAATAGTAACTAATCTAGAGCTCAATTAAGAATAGAGAATGGGTAGTAGTGATTTGGTCCTTTCTTCAGTTGAAGGAATGTTCTGCTGGTACTAAATCACTGATATAACTTATTTGAACAATGATATGACTTGTTTATGTGGTTTAGGCTTCATTAAACCTCCTTGATCATCTTTGGGTCCTCTTTTGTGTCCTTGGTGTCTGTAACTATGGATTAGGCCTCTTAGTCTTCAAAATCATGCTTTTTAACCCTTTAATCTCTTTCTGATACAGTTTTGAACTTCTGCTGACCTGTTTCATAAATACACGAGCCACAAAGGCACAAGAAGGTTTATTTCAGGGTTATTAACACTGATCTTCAATAAAACATGTTTTAGAAATTATTAGTGGTGCCTTTCCCTGTGTCTTTTAGCGTCTGTGATGGTCTTTCACCATGACTGTGACTGTGCAAACATTGCGAATTCGTCGCCATTGAGACCTGTCTAAAAAAATAAAATTGTTATAAAAACCAGAGGGAGCGGGATAGGCTGCTTCTGAGGCTCCAGGAGGATGGGAGTGTATTGAGGGAAAATGAGAGCGCAACAGAATATGGGCTAAAAATCAAGGCGGAATGGAGAAAAACAGGTCTGATGGGAGCTTGGGGCGTCGTGGGTTGTGGACCGTTAGATTAGAACAATTAACGGTGATATAAGGTGGAGATTCATCGATAAGGTCGCTTGGAGGATGGATGAATGAAAAATGGGTGGAGGCGAGATTAGATCAGGGCCGCTAGATCAGAATACTCAACGGCTATGATCACCCGATGGAGCCATTTGTGAGAATAGATGAAAAGTAAACGAGGAGGCCGCGATGTAATGTGGGTCGTTAGATTAGAACAAATCAATGGCTATGATTAAACCCGAAATCACATTGCAGAGGGCGGTAAGGTGGAAAACCAGAATGGTTTTCGCGCAAGAAAAAGGGGGGAAGCAGAAATGCCCAAAAAACACAATTCCACTTAGCGCCTGACACGTGGAAATCTAAAACCGCCCATTTCGCATTTTTTTGAAACGTTAAACCTTGGGTGCAAAAATTATGCGAAATGGAGCGTCAACCGTTGGATCATGATGCGTTGATCAGACAGTGTTGATTGCGTGTGATGGGAGGTAAGATGCGCGGGCGGAAGGTGGTGGGACCCTTGGTGACGTGTGACGGCTTGGCGCACAGAGGAGGGGCATCGGGCTATCAGGTTAAATCTCGACCGTCGGATTCTTCGGATGAACGGTTGAGATCAAAAGATGGAGCGGAAGTGTTTCAAGAGGGAGAGAAAGGTTAGACAGATGGGCGGAGTGTGACGAAATCTGGGTCGTTGGTTCTTGTGGATTCAATGGTCCAGATTCGTTTCGGTGGGAAGGCTTATGTTTTGCGATGTGATGGAGGGGTGTGGTCGGGTCATGCATGAGCTGTTGGATCTGTATGAACGAACGACTGAGATTGCATCGGAGAAATGATTCGGGACCCGGTGGACGGAAAGAAGATGGGCGATGCGATTGGATGTTGGCCATTGGATCGGAAGGGAGATCAACGATCGGGATTAATCGGCAGGCGCGATGGTGAAGGGCTTATGAGCGGAGCGCGATTAAATCTCAGCCGTCGGTTCTTGTGGATTCGACGGCTTAGATTAGATCAGAAGATCGGAGGAGAGAGGCTCATCGCATCGGGGGTTTGGGGAAAAGGAACAAAGAGAATGAGTTTTTTGCGATTGTGATTAGGCCTTAGCGCTTGGTTTTAGCATGGGTTATATGGAGAACAAGGGCTAAGGGCTAAGCCGAAAGGGGCTTAAAAATTTAATGGAGCGGAAAACTATTTTTTTAGGCCTTTTGAAGGGATTTTGGGAGTTTTTTGGATTTTTAGCACCCGATTGCGTGGCTGGGGTTACATGAGAAAATGGGCTACAACTATAAGCCCACAAAGGCTTAACTCCTTCATAGTGAAAAAAAAGGTGTTTTAGGCCAAAAAACGAGATTTTTAGACCAAATGAAGTGTTCTGATAAGCACAAAGGAGGATTTTTAAACCAAATAAAGGGAACTATAAGGTTTAACATGGGGATTTTGATGATTTAAAGGTTTAATGAAGGGTTTTTAGGAGTTTTTGTGAATGGAATAAGGATGAAAATGGGGAATTTTTTGGGAATGAAATGGAGAAAATGGAGGCTTTTTGAAAACAATTTTTTTCACAAAACAGCAGGGTTCATTAATGGAAACATCAGTAAAGATAATTTTGAAATATAAGGACATCACAAGGCTTCAAGGATGATAAATTTTCAAAGGAAATTTTCACTTGAAGGCTTGAGACAACATTTTAGCCACCTGTTTATTTTGACAAAATATTATAGGTGGCTAACAGTGGCTCCACATGGAGATGGCATCTTCTTGAAGGTGTCAAGAATCTTAGAAATAATCTTTGGAAGTAGGCCAGAGTCTGATCCTTGACCATCTTTCCCTTCTTTGATCAGCTGCTACAAACATGAAAGCATTATATCAACAACAACACTTCCCTAAACAACTACCTACCCATCCTACTGTCCTAACATTTTTTCTTCAAGGTGAATTTAGACTTGCAGACCTTCTTCATCATTATTTTTTTATTGAAAACAGAAAAACTAATCTAATTCTACCCTTATTCCTCCATGAGACTAGATTAAACAGTTGGACTCATAGCTTCTCTACCTAAACTAATATCTTCCACGATTAAACTATCTGACAGATTTTCATTATCTACATTCTAAAACAAAAATTTAAATACAGACAAACCAGGATTAGACTTTTTGATTTGCTGTGGGTCCATGGCATAAAGACAAGCTGCACATGAACTGAACTTTGCAGAAAATTGAAACAAAATTGTGAAGGCTTGAAATTCTGAAAATTAAGAGCATCCTTCTTTCTTTTTATGACTCATATTTTGAGCTTCTTAGAGTCACCTTCCTTTCTTCATTTCAGCTCTGATTTTGATCTTGTTAAAGCTATTTCTTCTTCCTTTCTTTACTGGTTCAAGTTGTGAGCATGTTAGAACCAGCCTTTCATTTTCTCTAGCTCAGGTTTTGGTCTGATTTGAGCCATTCTTTTGGAACTTCATAGGTTCAAGATTTGAGCTTGTCTGAACCTTTTTTCTTATATATATATATATATATATATTCTTCTTTCTCCAAACAAAACAATGCAATGGTATTTACAATGGAAGTGAAAACTTTAATCTCAACTTTAGCAGTAATAATGCTTGAGCATCCGCATTATTGAGAACCCCATGAATCATGCCATCCAATTTTGTGAGAAAAAATGTTGGGACCAATAAGCAGATTAAATAATGTAAGAGACCTTGCCATAAATTATCAGCTGCCATGCTTACCATATCTCTCTCTCTATTCCCAGTTGAGTACCTTGTCTCAATTTTGGAATAACGGGCCTTTGTCCTTTTATCAAATTTTTTGATGTTCTCTTGTACTCCTGAAACTCTGTGTAGAACTTCTTCCCTATGTTGAGATGTATGAGTCGATTGATCCTCCTTACCATATTGTCTTCTTAAGTTGTATTATTTCTTAGGACCAATTTTGTCTTAGGTACTCCAACTAGTAAGAATGTACTTGTCTGCTCCATAAACTAGCTGATAGGGAGACATTCCAATGGACTTCTTTATTGTCAGCCTGCCTGCCCATAAAGCATGCACTAACTTGTTACGCCATGATTTTTTATTTTCTTCAAGAAGCTTCTTGATAATGTTCACCAAACTCTTATTTGATGATTCTTCTAGCCCATTACCTTGAGTATAATAAGCCATAGAATCACCAAGTGCAATCTGATACCTATGGAAAAAATCAATCATTCTTTTGGAACTAAATGCAGCAGCATTGTCAGTGATAATTGTCCTAGGGTAGCCAAATCTAGACAGGATATGGTCTTCAAGGAATTTTATGATGACTGAGTCTGTGGCATTCCTAGAAGGGATGGCCTCTATCCATTTGGTGAAATAGTCAGTGGTTGTGAGTATCCATTTATGTTGGGCAGATGAAGCAGGATGGATTTCCCCTATGAAGTCTAGGCCCCACTGTTGAAAAGGAGCTTCAACAGTGATTGGTTGTAAAGGTAAAGGAAGAAGTTTTCTTTTGCCCTCAAATATTTGGCATTTGTGGCAGGAAACTATCATTTTGTGGACATCTTGGAAGAGGGTGGGCCAGTAATAAATAGCTTTAAGGATTTTATTGGTAGTGGTTTTCCAATGGAGATGGCCTCCACACTCTCCTTCATGAAACTCATGCTTGATTCTATCTGCATCAAATTCAGGAAAACATTTAAGAAATAAACCATTGGCATTTTTCCAATATAAACATTCATTTAAAATGCAATAATTTCTAGCTTTCAACTTTAAAAAACTTGCCTTTGTCTTAGATAAATCAGGAGGAGCATTTAGATTGAAAAGAACATACAAGATAGCAGCATACGAAGGTGAGTTTTGGAACTATTCTTCTACAATGGGAGCTGGTAATCCTTCCTGTTCATCCAAGGCATCTACCATATTGATGTCAAGGGCTTGTAAGTTAGATTCAACCATTAATTATTCTAAGCCTTGTCCCTTGATGAGTTTAGTGGGTTTGATTTCCAAATCATACTCTAGTATCACAGAAATCCACTTGCCTCTTTTACCATCTGGATCTTGTGACAAAATGTCTTTTACCACTATGTTAAGCACAAAGGCAATAATATGAGAATGTAAGATGTAAACCCTGAAATATTTTAAGGCATTTACCAGAGCATAAGCCTGTTTTTCCATGATATTATATTTCAGAGGTGCATCTCTTAATGCCTTGCTAAAAAACGCAATTGGCTGCTCTTGTCCCTCCGGATTTTTCTGCAATAGGACAGTAGCCACAGTATGTTCTGATGCAAATGAGAAGATGAGGAAATCCTTAGTAAAATTAGGGATGATTAGAACTGGTGCTCGAGTGAGTGCATGTTTTACCAGTTCAAAAGACTTTTTGGCCTCTAAAGTCCATTTAAATCCCACTTATTTCTTTAGCATATTAGTCATGTTTTTAAAGAGTTCTGCTAGGTTGGGTATAAACCTCCTCAAGAAATTAATCTTCCCAATAAAGGACTGCAATTCCTTGATGTTTCTTGGGTAGTTAATCTACAATATTCCCTAAACTCTTTTTGGGTCTATTTTAATCCCTTTTTCAGATATGATATGACTAAGAAGTTTATCTTCTTGGAAACCAAACATTGTTTTCTTGGGATTTAAAGATAACCCAAACCTTCTGCATTTTTCAAAGACATTTCTCAAATGTTTAAGGTGTTCTTCATCAGTTTTGGAATACACTGTTATGTCATCAAGGTAAATTACAATGAAGTGACCTATTTCTTCTGATAATGCAATGTCCATGGCCCTTTGAAAGGTGGCCCCAAAATTCATTAATCTAAAAGGCATTTTCACATACATGAAAGTGCCCCAAGGAGTGGTGAAAGCTGTTTTAAGTTGATCTTCTGGGAGTACTAAGACCTAGTTATACCCTGAAAAGCCATCTAACAGAGAAATCCTCCTAGAGCCTACTATTCTTTGTAGGATGTGTTCCATTTTGGGTAAAGGGTAATTGTCTTTTAAGGAGGTTCTGTTTAAGTTTCTAAAATCAATTCACAGCCTTATTTCTCCTGTCTTTTTCCTTACAACCACAAGGTTAGATACCCAATCTGAAAGCCTCAAAGGGACTATGATTCCAGCCTCATATATTTTCTTAATTTATTTTTCTACCAGGGGTAACTGTAGGGGTTTATTTTGCGCAACTTTTGCCTAAAAGGTTTCTAGTTTTCTTTCAATGGAATCTTATGCTAGATGATCTCTATGTCATAGGCTTTCAAATCTTCATAGCTCCAAGCAAAAACATCAACAAAATATTTAAATAAATCAATATATTTCTGTTTGATGTGAGCTGGAAATGTTTTAGATAATTTGATCATTTTAGGCTTGTCTTTGCTGCCTATATTGCATTCTTCAACATCAGATTCAGTGGGTTATATAGTGGGCTTCTTTTCCACATCATTGAAATCAAAGAGGGCCTCAAGGGGTGCTAGTCCTCTGGGTATTCTTTTGTCTTTGGACTGCAGTACCTCTATGTCTTCTTTATCTGTGTTCATGTATTCTTCTATTTGGTTTTCAAATTATCTAGTCAACATGTTTATTTCTGTAGTAAGGGATGGTTTTTCTTCATCAAGAGGCTCTTTATCTAAACTGTCTTCACTGAGCCTAGAGTTTGAATTAGGTAAATCAAACTCATTCCTGGAGAGTAGGAAATCCTCTATATGTTTGTCACCCTCAAAGACCTGCCAATATTTTTCATTATCTCGTACTGCTAGTTTGTATTTTGTTTGAACTATGATCTGTTTGTCATTCAGTGGTCTTTGATATGAACTAGCAGCGCAGGCCAATCCATTTGCAAGTATGTTTTGACTTCTATGGACAAACACAAGATCATATTCTAAAAATGTTTTCAGCAGATCCATGGCATCATTCCTATATGCCCTTAATCTAGGATTTTTGGCAGTGTACTCTCCATTTATCTGTTTGATGACTAATTCTGAGTCTCCATGGACAACTATCCTCTTAGCTCCTAGTTTTTTCAACAGATGCAATCCTAAGAGGAGAGTTTCATACTCTGCTATGTTGTTTATGCATTTAAAGTTTAGCTTGAAGGCATGAATCTCAACATAATTATTTTCAGTATTGTGCAACCATACCGCAGATCCTGCATTCTTTTTAGTGCAAGACCCATCAAAGTTCATGCTCCATAAAGGATTGTTTGCAAATTTTCTATCAGTTTCACCCTTAATGTCTTCTTGTTTCTTGAGGTTAGCAGGCTGATGGGAAAACTGCTCTCTATAGTCTTGGTTCTGATTTTCTAACTCTGCAGATTTTTCAAATGTTTCTCCCTTGTTTTCCTTTGTATCTAGAGCTGCCATTATGTTTAGATTTGTGGCCTCTACTCCGTTGTTTGAATTTTTGTTCTCTAGCTCTTGCTCACCTGTAAACTCAACATTGTAAAGGATAAAAGAGTCTAGGTCTGTATGGATAGAGTAAAGAGTGGATTTTTCTAGTTTCTCTGGGCTACTAACCATAAATATAATGTGTTCTTCCCTATATATTCTTCTAAGCTGGCTGAAAACAGGGATAGTGGCATATGTCATGTCCATTTGCATTGTACCTTGTAGCTTGGCACCCCAGGATCTTGACAGCAACATGCCATACTTAGGAGGCACATCAACCACTACAACATCCATTACCATGCACTTGGCTGGGATTTGGGTAAAATTTACACAGAGATCTTTGATCAGGCCCAAACACTTCACTCTGCTAGAGTCAAAAGAATATAAATACTTATATGGTCTAGTTATCTCTAGGCCTAATTTTTCCATGATTACCTTTGGCATGAGGTTGTGTGAAGCCCCCGAGTCATGCATAGCATTAAGTATAATTTTTTCATGGATATTTAGGCTGACATAGAAAGGAGGCGCTACTCCTTCCTGAAAATTCCCTTCAATTTTTGGGCCAAACAAGAAAGCTGGTTGATCATCATTTAAGTTGGCAGTGTCACTGTTTTCTCCTAAGTTTAAAGCCTTCAAGATTTGAAATTTATATACATCTTGGTTGGCCAACTCAGTGAGAGGGATTTTTTTTTTTTTTTTGGCTATTTCACTCTCCAGATTGAAAGGAAACTGACTCTTTGAAAGGTTCAATTTTGTCTTGTTGGTCACCATTTTATTGGCAAGGTCAGCTTGTTGATTCTCACTATGTACACTAGTTGAAACTGTTTTTTCAGGAGCATTAGTTGTAATGCTAGTGCTGCTAGATTCTTGACTTGGTTTATTAGTGGTTTGGATGTCTTTGTCCTTGTTTTTGCTAGAACTCTCAGCTGTTGTTTTGTTGCTTTCAGCAGTCCCTTTAGGAGTCTTTTCAAGTATTTTATTAATAGTGATTTCAAATGTTTTTGGTTTGGGAGTATCTATGTTCTTTTTTCTTCTGAGATCATATTTTTCTCGAACCTGCATGATGGCATTCTTGAATCCTAACCCATAGTCTTCATATTCTAACCCTTCCTCATCCTAATGTGTGTATGAGGTCTGATTATCTTCTGAGGAAAAGGTGTGATCTTGTTTATCCACTTCCACCATGTTTATAATAGTTCCCTCTGATTATTCTATTATTCCTTCGTCCTCATCAAGGAAATTTTATTGGAATGGAGGTATGATTTGTTGGTCAGAATCCCTTTGTCTATTGGGAGAAGTGTTTCTCCTAAAGTTTTGGTTCTAGTTTTGAGACTAATTTCTATTTTGATTACTGACTTGGACAACCATTTCCTCCATCATTCTTTCTAGCCTATTCATGTTTTTGGCTAGATCATCATATTTGGGATCAGATGTAGAATCTGTGGTGTCTTCCCTATAGGTTACCTTCTTTTCAGCCCTCATCCTAGCTCTCTTTTCAATTAAGTTTGTCTCTACACTCACAACTCCCTTCTGCATGTCTTCTAGAGCTTTATAGTCTCTATCCCTCAGTTGATAGGCCATGTTAACATCGAAACCTTCAGGGTATTTCACTAAGTCCATTCCTTGGGGAGGTTTCATGTGGGGTGGAAGAGCATTGTAGACACTGTTGAACCTGGTGGAATAATCATGAACACTCTCCCCCTGGTTTCTTTTAAGATTTTTATACTCTGCTAGTATTTGTAGAGGGTTTCTTTTGATTTCCCATTTGTTTATGAAAGCTTGATGTAAAGAAGGAAGGTCATTGATGCTATTAGGATTTAAGTCTTTAAACCACTTTTTTACTTCTCCTCCTAAACTTTGAGCAAAAATCCTCATCTTAATGGTTTCATCTTCTATTTCCATATAATCAATAACATCTTCCATCCTATCTACATGGTGTTGAGCTGTGGTAGATTCTTTCCCAGTGAAATGGAGGATTTTAGACTGATAGTCATTGGGTGAAGGAGCCAGAGGCTGTGGCAACACTAGGGGAGCATACCATGCTGCCATGATAGTGTTTTGTTGGGGGGAAGGAGTGGCTTGGACAACAGGTATGTGGATGACAGAAATGCTTGGACCAACCACAGACTGTTGAGCAGACTTAGGGTGAGAGAGACCTAAGTTATGAATGAAGTGGATGTCAAGAGGCGTTGATGGAGGGGTTCCTCTATCACTAATATTTTTTCCACTATACGGTGGTGAAATTGGAGGCTCAAATTCTGTTTGATCTATACCACTGAATGACTTAGTTCTTGGTAACTTACTTGGTAAATCTAAGTCAACTTGAGTGTCTGATAGAGCTGCAAGGTTTTTAGGTACTGAGTTAGCTCTATGAATGGGTCTTACAATAGTTGGATCCCTATATGTGAGAGGCTTCCTAAGAATGCTTTCTGGATTGTCAACTATCTCAGAAAGATTTGGATTAGGATAAGCTCTGGTATGGATTGTTCTTGAAGCGAGTATGTTAAGTATAACAATATTTAAGAGGCATATTATCCTTAAACAAAGAAGCTTAATCCTATGTGTTTCCTTCAATATGGATGATGTTGTGATGAAACTGGTCTCCCAGTGGAGTCTTGTGAAAACAGAGACAATCAGCAGGCCTACTGATCACTAGTGGAGTCTTTTGGTCATTTAGGAACTGTGGAGTTGCCAGGTGGGTGATTTAAAATGTTCAAGGAGATTTACTGTCCACCATAGTGATTAACTACCAAATCAAAGCTAATTTGGTCTTCTTTGAGTTCTTAGAGATGCTTTAAGGAGTGTTTTACTCAAAGTCCCCAGTGGAGTCGCCATTATGTTGTGGTTCCTATGATTTGGCAGATTTGACAATACCAAATGACAAGACAACATCAAGCCACTTTGGGATCTCAAGATCTAGCCCTCTTGGATCCAGAGAGGGATCTCTCTATAAATGCAAAGAATTATATATCTTTAAGGTTCAATTTAAGGTGTTAGGCTAGGTATGAAGCACAAAGGTTTTTGTTTTGTTTGTTTGGTTGGGAAACATGAAAGAATGGTTCAGTATAAGGTAAAGGAATGAGTAGAGAAGGATTTTTGGAAATGGGGAGATAATTCAAAAATAATATAAGTCCATTGGGTAATGGGGTCATAAAAGGGTTTACTTGCAATTCAAATATCTCAGGCTTTCAAAGGGTTAGTCATCTATATCCAAGGATCTCTTAAGATGATAGTATGGGATGAAACAATAAGGAAATGAATTGGAATGACAAGAAAAACCTTCCAAGGTGACCAATTCAGAGTAAGTCTAGGGACAGGGTATGCCTTAAACCATCTATGATCAAAATCCTAATGAGGCTAACTCTGAAGACAACAATCCAGCAGTCCTCCTGACTACTTTCAGATAATAGAAAACATTTTAGTTTAACACATAGAGCAAGGCCTAAGATCAGAGAAAGAATTTTAACCTTCACTGCTTTTGGCACCAACTCAAAGGGATCTTAGAAAGGTTAACTGTTGGAAAAGGAACCTAGTGGACATGGCTAACTTTAAATCCCCAGTTTCCCAATTATTTCAGCTAAAACCAAACAAGAACATCTAAGAAACAAACTCTAAATTCATACATCAGTAAGCATGGACAAACCAACTTCTATACTGGTTAAATTATGTTGAATTAGTTTCTTAGATACACATATAGTAGAAAACATAAAGATAAGAAAGTGCCAGAAGCATTAGGGTACTTGCAGCAGTGTATCCTAAGCTAAAATTAATGATTCTTATCAGAGAAAATGAAACATGATGTGTAACAGAGGGAAACAATAACAAAGAAAGAACGCATCACCACTAATTTAGATCAGGATCCAATGAACATGCTTGTCATATTAGAAGAGAGAAAAAAGTAACATACATCCTTGTCCAACAGCTTGATATCATCCAGAAATCATCTCCTAGCCTATTTACAACTACTACTCACAGAACTCTAACTCAGTGAAACAACTTACAATCAGTTTTTTTTCGATAATCAATCAACCAACCAACATTTACAATGTATTTCTCATGAGTTCTTATAGGTGGAAGAGTGATAGTAGTGGTAGATAGGACTTAAATGATTCATTAAAACAGAGGGAGAAATTTCTTCGAAGCCCATTCTGTTCCATATATTTCCATTAACTTTTAGTACCCTTTAGATGAATTAGGGGTCTTCGACAGACTGATAATAACTCCAAAGGTATGTTACTTGAAGTACCTTTATGGCTGTAGTACTCTGATTGTACTCTGAGACAAGAAAGGATGAAGATTTGCCTTTCAGGTCTTCCATGCTTTGTAACTAATGCACTGATAGTTTTTAGGACATTCTAGTCAGAATAATAACTACTCTGGAGCTCAATGAAGAATAGAGAACGGGTAGTAGTGATTTGGTCCTTTCTTCAGTTGAAGGAATGTTTTGCTGGTACTAAATCACTGATATAACTTCTTTGAACACTGATATGACTTGTTTATGTGCTTTAGGCTTCATTAAGCCTCCTTGATCATCTTTGGGTCCTCTTCTGTGTCCTTGGTGTCTGTAACTGTGGATTAGGCCTCTTAGTCTTCAAAATCATGCCTTTTAACCCTTTAATTTCTTTCTGATACACTTTTGAACTTTTGCTGACCTGTTTCATGAATACACGGGCCACAGAGGCACAAGAAGGTTTATGTTAGGGTTATTAACACTGATCTTCAATAAAACATGTTTTAGACCTTCTTAGTGGTGCCTTTCCCTGTGACTTTTAGCGTTTGTGATGGTCTTTCACCATGACTATGACTGTGCAAACATTGCGAATTCGTCGCCACTGAAACCTGCAAAAAACAAGAAAACTGTTATAAAAACTAGAGGGAGCGGGGTAGGCTGCTTCTGAGGCTCCAGGAGGATGGAAGGGTATTGAGGGAAAATGAGAGCGCAGCAGAAAATGGGCTGAAAATCAAGGTGGAATGGCGAAAAACAGGTCTGATGGGAGCTTGGGGCGTCGTGGGTTGTGGACCGTTAGATTAGAACAATCAACGGTGATCTACAGTGGAGATTCGTCAATAAGGTCGCTTGGAGGATGGATGAATGAAAAATGGGTGGAGGCGAGATTAGATCAGGACCGTTAGATTAGAATAATCAATGACCATGATCGCCCGATCGAACCATTTGAGAGAATAGATGAAAAGTAAACGAGGAGGCCGCGATGTAATGTGGGCCACTAGATTAGAACAAATCAACGGCTATGATTAAACCCGAAATCACATTGCGGAGGGCAATAAGGAGGAAAACTAGAATGGTTTTCGCGCAACAAAAAGGGGGGAAGTGGAAATGCCCAAAAAAAACGCGATTCCACTCAACGCCTGACATGTGGAAATCTAAAACCGCCCATTTCGCGTTTTTTTGAAACGTTAAACCCTGGGTGCAAAAATTATGCGAAATGGAGTGTCAAACATCGGATCATTGTGCGTTGCTCAGAAGGTGCAGATTGCATGATGGGAGGTAAGATCCACAGGCGGAAGGTGGTGGGACCCTTGGTGACGTGTGACGGCTTGGTGCGCAGAGGAGGGGCATCGGGCTATCGGGTTAAATCTCGACCGTTGGATTCTTCGGATGAACGGTTGAGATCAAGAGATGGAGCGGAAGTGTTTCAAGAGGGAGAGAAAGGTTAGACAGATGGGTGGAGTGTGACGAAATATAGGTCGTTGGTTCTTGTGGATTCAATGGTCCAGATTCGTTTCGATGGGAAGGATTATGTTTTGTGATGTGATGGAGGGGTGTGGTTGGGTCATGCATGAGCCGTTGGATCTGTATGAACGGACAGCTGAGATTGCAACGGAGAAATGATTCAGGACCCGGTGGACATAAAGAAGATGAGCGATGCGATTAGATGTTGGCCATTGGATCAGAAGGGAGATCAATGGTCGGGATTAATCAGCGGGCGCGATGGTGAAGGGCTTATGAATGGAGCGCGATTAAATCTCAACCGTCGGTTCTTGTGGATTTGACGGCTGAGATTAGATCAGAAGATCGGAGGAGAGGTGCTCATCGCATCGGGGATTCGGGGAAAAGGAACAAAGGGAATGAGTTTTTTGCGATTACGATTAGGCCTTAGCGCTTGGTCGTAGCACAGGTTATATGGAGAATAGGGGCTAAGGGCTAAGCCGAAAGGGGCTTAAAACTTTAATGGAGCGGAAAACTGTTTTTTTAGGCCTTTTGAAGGTATTTTGGGGTTTTTTTGGCTTTTTAGCACTCGATTGCGGGGCTGGGGTTACATGAGGAAAGGGGCTACAGCTATAAGCCCACAGGGGCTTAAATCCTTCATAGTGCAAAAAAAGGGTGTTTTAGGCCAAAAAATGGGATTTTTAGGCCAAATGAAGGGTTCCGATAGGCATAAAGGAGGATTTTAAAACCAAATAAAGGGAACTAGAAGGTTTAAAAAGGGGGTTTTGATGGTTTAAATGTTTAATGAAGGGTTTTTAGGAGTTTTTGTGAATAGAATAAGGATGAAAATAGGGAATTTTGTGGGAATGAAATGGAGAAAATGGAGGATTTTTTAAAATAGTTTCTTTCACAAAACAACAGGGTTCATTAATGGAAATAGCAGTGAAGATAATTTTGAAATATAAGGACATCACAAGGCTTCAAGGATGATAAATTTTCAAAGGAAATTTTCACTTGAAGGCTTGAGACACCAATTTAGCCACCTGTTTGCTTTGACAATATATTATAGGCGGCTAACAAGATATATCATCGAAAAGATATCTCTGAGTACTACATGGTTTTCCTTGGCCATGGGCCTGCTAGAGACCTCAAAAAAATGCCGTTTAGGGGGTCAAACTGCTCCAAAAGTTCAGGACCCGAAAAACTACTAAAAATAGTAAATGTTGCTATAAAAAAGGAAACCGATGAAATTGAGTGGAGGTCTAGGTGGAATAGGTGGGTGGACACCAATATCCACTTGGATTAGTCAAAGTGGGGAATACATATATATGAATAGAGAAATCATAATGCGTCAAAATTCTAGATGGTCTACCAGAAAGGGGAAGGAGATAGAAAAAAATAGAGCCTCCATTGCAAAAATGCCAAAATAGAGAATTAAGGCCTTGCATATTTAAAACTCAAAAAATCCTCTTCCTTGAACTGTATTGTAGATGAGGTGTTCAAAATGGATAATTCCAAGGGAGGTGGAAAAACCACGCTTTGATAAGGCATCAACAATTTGATTCTGCTCTTATTACATGTGTTGGAAAGAAATGTCCATGAAAGATGGAATAACCAACCTGATGGTCTCCATCCAATTAACCAGGGAAGGAACCTCAAGGTCATTGAATCCTCAAACCTAATTGATGATAAACAAATTGTCACCAACAATTAAATTTTTTTCAATTTCCAGCCACAGAGCACACTAAAGCACTTCCTAAAGGATGATTAGTTTAGGCATGCAATTAGTTCCATCATCGGCATGCCAATAAAATTTATAGGGCTCTGAAGGGTTGATCTGAATATGCGCCCCATAGTCACACCAACCCCAAGCATAGGCCCCATCAAATAGCCCAATGGGGAACTTGTCCTCCAAATCAAGAAAGGAGACAGATCGGGAGTGAGCTTTGGGAGTTCATGGACCGATCTCCCCAAAATATGAGACTATCTAGATGCATGAGGAATGGACATCAGGTCTCGTGTTTTAAAAGATGAATGTTCTAAAAAAATGACTACATTACAAGCTCCCCAAATTCCCCAAATGATGTAAAGGGGAAGGGTTCTAGAAGAACTATGACAACTAGACCAGGAACTTAGACATGTGAGGAAAGATGACCGATTTACCCCTAAAGATTTCTTTAAAGAAATGAGAACTTCCTCCAAAATGGGCACCGCTAATGGACACAGAAGAACAAGGTGAGAACATTATTCGAAATCCAGCCTACAGAGCTAGCATACATTGGGTCCATGGAGGTCACATTTCATCAAGTTTTCCTAGGTAAGTATGCAGTTATGGATGGAAATCCAAGTGAAACATCTGAGCTTGAGTGGAGCCTCCCCTTTCAAAATTTGAGCAGTCCACTCAACATCATGATTAGGGAGAAATTTCAAGGAAATATATGAATAAGCTTCCTTTTCTAAGACACTGCCTTTAACCACATGCCCATGCTAAACTAGTTGGTCCTAGTTTTGGGTCAGGGTTATGCCAGAATCTCCTAATTAACGATGATATTTTTACCATTTGGAAAGGAAATGAGCTAGGCGCCCAATATTCCATGCATGAGGCCAATAGATGGAGGAGAGCAAGGATAGTCTTCTGCCACCAAGACTTTCCAACGAATGGAATCCAAGGTTGTTGATGCATTGTATTAAGGGAATAGAGAGTATATGATTTCTAGAAAAAACCTTCATTGCATCAACCCCAATGAGGATAGAAGACATGTCACCAACCATCCAATGAATATTGGAGCAAAACTAAGGCCGAGTTTCCATTAAGCTGAACCATATGTAGGATGGCCTGGAATGTGATGGAGCATCAACTTCAATCCATCCTTCTAATTTCCCTGAATGAATATATTTGGAATATGATTTCTTGCCAAGGGCCCTTAGCATTGAAAACCCTCCATATATTGGATGTCAAGAGAGCTAAGTGTAATCTTCTGGAGTCTCAGATTCCCCATCCACCAATTTGGAAAGGCCTAGAAATGGCCTCTAATATGATGAGATGTATTTTATTGATGTTTCCTGTTGCAGGCCATAATAATTTTTCAATGATAACGTCCATGCAGTTGCTAGTAGCTTGTGGAATGTGAAATAAATGCATCCAATAAATTGAAATTCCTTGAAGGACCACCTTCACCAATGTGACTCTGGCACCAAGAGTGATTCATTTATGGTCTTAGGTTGCCAATTTATTTTTCAAATTTTTTGATGAGCCATTCCCATTATGAAATAACATAATTGGACGGTTTTGATTTGAAGTCCAAGTATTTTAAGGCTTGGGACAACGAACAAATTTTGATCCCAAATAAGTCAACAATATGACTGATGGATTTAGACTCCCCATCATGAGAAACGATTTCTTATTTTTCAAGATTTATAGTGAGACTAGACGCTTTTCCAAACAATGAGAAAACTTATGAGTAAGCCTCCCACCCTTCAATTTTTGATTCTCCAACATATAGGACATTGTCAATGAACAAGAGGTGCATGGGAAATGTTCCTCGTGATATTGCAACCCCTAATTTTTCTTAGCCCCTTTTCATATTTTATTTTCCTTTTGAGGGCATTGATTATGGGAACAAAAAGGAGAGGAGATAGTGCATAACCTTGCATGAGCCCTCTATAAATTTTGAAAATTTTCATTGGATTCCCATTGATGACAAAACCATTGATGCCGAAGATACACATGCCATTATCCAATCGACATGGCTATGTAGAAAGCCAATTTTGTAGAGGATCAACAGAATAAATTACCAGTTGACCCTGTTAGCGTTGGAATCAACACTTGGATTGTGACAAGCACCTGACCAGACACATCTTAAGCTTAAGGGCTTTTATTATAATCAGATTAGTTTTTTTTTGAAAATGGTTGGAACTTATACACACTGAAAGGGATTTTGAGCAAATAAGAATCTCTCACACACATGAGATCATTGATGCATGATGTGGTAGCAAGGTTGATTTTGTAGCTTGATGATTATAAGAATGGAAGATAAACAATGGATATGTAAAACAGAAGCCCACTGCTAAGAGGAAAGGGTGACACAAATTCTAGATCTGAAATGTATAGTGAAAGAATGCTTTTAAAAGACTTACAAGAATCTCACTCTACATTTAAGAATCTCATTACAAGGAATGCTTCCAACTATCATGACTTCATCAGTAATGAATGCTTGATGAATCAAGACTGAAAAAAAATGATTAACATGCACGCTAGATCAAAATACATACAAGATCATGATACAAGATTTAATTCTACCCAAAGTAATTCTTATGAACAATATTCAATTCATACTAAATCAGGAAATCTTGGAACAAGACTTACAAAAACATATACATATGGCTTGGAGGTTTACAATACTAATAAAAGCATAAGATAAAACCTTTTATGATAAATCTAGAAAGACAGATAATGTATATAAAAATAGAAGGGAAAAAAATACACAAATCACAAAATTTGTGAGTCCTCAAGAGTGCATCTAGATATATTATATGCTCAAAAGAATACATTACTCAGAATATATGAGAACAACAACAGGGAACTCAGCCATTGTGCAATTACCATGTGAAATTACCAACCCCATTCTCATTGCTTTACCTTGTATATATACAAAACTGTCAGATTCTAAGATCCACGACTTAAGCTAGTTAGTTGTAGAAACTTATTACAATATACTAAATATAGTAAAACAGTTTTAGGTTTATCTAAAATAAAAGGCATTCTATCTACAATAGTAAATTTACAAAATAATAAATGAAACTTGATTGTTGATGAAGATTGAAATTTGTTAAGGCTGATGATGTGGGGGGATGTCCCGAGATTTTTGGACAATCTTCCTCCTCCAAAAGTGCAACTGCTGAGAGCTGTCAAAAACATCTAGAATAGAAGATATCGAATCTCCTAAATTTGAAATGGTTAACTCTTTTTTGAATACCACATATGTTGATTTATCTCCTTAGAATCTGTAATGAGACACCATCTTAAACAACCACCTATATCTGCAAATATCACAAGGAATTGACTACTGAAAAAGAGGGGCAAATTTGCCAACTAGAAAAGACACCTGAACGTTTATCTGCAAAAGTGTAGGAATAACCAACTGAAACTGATATCTAGAAAATAGCTTGACTGCATGACACTTGGAAAAATACCATTGCTATTTATTTTTCATTCACTTTATCATCATTTAGTGTCATTATTTTGTAACCAAAACCAAAAAGCAACATTTTCACCTTCTTATACAAATTCCGAAAGTAATAGCTACTTACTGGGTTATTTGTAAAAACCAAATTTTCTGAAAAAGGTAGCTACTATTTGAAAAAACCATGTATAATCCAAGAATGACATGATTCTTCATATTTTCATGGTTTTGTACATTCAATCATCATATATCTAGTATAGAAGCAAAAATCATAATAGCTTCTGCCTTGGTGACCCTTTTGTTTTTCTTTCTCTTTAGTACTTGCTTTTTCCTCTGAATCTTATTCTTCCCTTTGGCTGAAGAACTGATAAATGAATAAAGTTGGGTTATAGTTGGTTCTTCTACTGTAGTGGTCTCTGAAACTTTGGTAAACAAGGAACAAGAACCCTCCACGAAGCCCTAACTGTTGGCGCAAGGTAACAAATTATTCTGCGGGAGGATAAGAAATTGTTTGATGTAGCTTTCACGAGGGTAAACAAAAACAGATCTGCATGCCCTAAATCACAGTGAGAGGGAGTGACACGAAACCAAAATGATTTCAATTTTGCGGCCAACTCATTTCACTGAACATTTCACTCTATTATATTATTAACTAATAGCTTACTCATACCTCATCCCTGATATATTTCACTTTAATGAGTAACATTATATTTACCTAGCCTTAGCAAATAAAATAACCATTTCCTTTTAATAAATCTTCCAATTAGAAATAGCCATCTTTCATTAAGGTAATACCTCTTGTTTTAGCAGACCTTCAATATTCAAAGAGAAATATCTTTTCACTTGAGTAATGCCTCATTTATCTCCTTGTACGAATTTGGTAGGAAATAGCTACTTACTAGGTTTGCTTGTAAAACCAGGTTTTCTGAAGAAAATATCTGCTTTTCTAGGAAAAGTACCTATTCTTGTGTTATTCCTAAAACAGCTGATGACTCTGACATTTTGTTCTTTAACCTTGGATAGAAATATCATGGTGAATGAATAAGACTTCTAAAGCTAAACTGATGACCTTAACTACTCAAATCAGTTAAAAGACGTATTAAAAGATAATTTACCCTAATAACTCTATGACATAAAAAAACTATTGGACTCAAAATTATTTTGGGTTTTAGTTAAAAAATGATAAAAATTAATACATTTTAACCTTCCAGGGCCTTCAACCATAAGTTAGGAGACAAGAGAGGATCAAAGACATAACTTACAATGATGACTAGACCTTGAATTGTTTTCGAAAAATTGCAGTGCTAAGAGTGGCTCCTATTCGGGATGAAGTACTCCCTTTGAGGCTTCAAGGACTATAGTTCCAGTTCCTTGTCCAACCCTTATTTATCCAACCAACAATTCTCCTTGTTAACTCAAAAATACCAGCATGCCTAGCCATTGGGTAATGGATTCATAAGCTAGATTTCAATCTTCTGCAACTTATTTCAACATGACTGAAATATTGAAATCAAACCGCAATCTAAAACTGAAAATAAATGCTCAAGTGGCGAACTTATTCACCCTCCTACTTCTAATCATCTAAAAAATTTCCTAATCAAGCATAACTTGATTTCCAATGCAATCATAAAATCATTTTACCAGTAAAGAGAAACTCTTGCATGCAATTGTTTGAAAAGGCCCACAAGCGATATAATATATGCAACAAGAAACGAACTGGAAACCTATACTTACTACTATAAACTGTGTGTGTCATTTCAACTGCCTCTATATTGGAGACCCCTGTTGGAAATGAATCCATCCAATCAGCAACTGGATCATGAAACATATGAGGAATGTCTAGCTGATCTAAAAGACCAAGTTGGTGTTGTTTAAAATCTGCTATGTCAATAAAACTAAGTTTCTCTTGTCCTCCTTGAAAAAATTCATTAACTGCATATGTTTCATTACATTTAAGGGAAACAAAACCTTATTTAAGTTGTTTATTACTTTCTTGGAAATCAAACTCATTAGAGGCACTTAAACCAGCAGAACTAAATGGCAGCAATGTATTAGGTTGCAAATGAAGAACATCATGCTCATCAGATTCTTCATCCTGAGTACTAGGAAGAATTGGATCCCTATGAATTTGATCTGAATCCATACCTTTTTAAAACTCTTCATGACATTTTTCCATAAAACTGCTAGAAGAATCTACTTTATCATTCTAAACACAACACTCAAATTCTTCACCACAGTTATCAAGCAACAACTCAAATGAATATAGTCCTTTACAATAAGGATGAAAATTTTCATGAAATTCCCTTAGAGAAGAAATAGTACCAGCAGGTAAGGACCGGAACCATTTGTGCGCATATCCATTAAGGGAAAACACAAATATTTTCATGAGGACATCTTCATGAAACACATCCAGCGAGTGCAGAATCTCATGAAATGCAATCAAGTACTTAGGGGGATGTTCATCTTCATCTCCTTGAAATATTAAAAGACGATGTTTCCATTCATTTGTAGAAGGCACCGGATTAGGAAAACCATGAATTGCCAAAAATTTTAAAGGAGCAAACCTTTGAGCTAAGATAGAAGAAAAGTATTTTGACATTCTGAAACTATGGAGCCGGCACTGGATTCTTTTTCATGGAGTTGCTAGGTGAAATATCAAAATCTTCTTCAAGTCACTAATTCTTGTTCACCATCAAGAATTGATCATCAACAACAAAACAAAAGACTCAAGAGAATACTTCATTTCAAGGCCTTCGTATCCCAGCAGACACACCAAAAGATGTTAGTGCTGGAATCGACACTTGGATTGTGATAAGCTCCTGACGAGACACATCTTAAGCTCAAGGGCTTTTCTTATAATCAGAGTAGGTTTTTTGGAATGTGGTTGGAACTTATACACAGTGAAAGGGATTTTCAGTAGATAAGAATCTCTCACACATATGAGGGCACTGGTGCATGATGTGGTAGCAAGGTTGAGTTTGTAGATTGATGATTAAAAGAATGGAAGATAAAGAGTGGATACGTAAAACAAAAGCCCACTACTAAGAGGAAAGGGTGACACAAATTCTAGATCTGAAATGTATAGTGAAAGAATGCTTTTAAAAGACTTAAAATAATCTCACTCTACATTAAAGAATCTCATTACAAGGAATGCTTCGAACTAACATGACTTCATAAATTAGGAAGGCTTGATGGATTAAGGTTGACAAAAACAAGTTAACATGCATGCTAGATCAAAAGACTTACAAGATCATGATATCGAATTTAATTCTACCCCAAGTAATTCTTATGAACAATCTTCAATTCATAATGAATCAAGAAAGCTTGGAACAAGACTTACAAAAACAGATCCATATGTCTTGGAGGTTCACAAGATTAATAAAAGCATAATATAAACCTTTTTATGATAAATCTGGAAAGATAGATAATGTATATAAAAACAGAAGGGAAAACAATACACACATCACATAGTTTGTGAGTCCTCAAGGGTGCATCTGGATATATTACATGCTCAAAAGAAACACTGCTCAGAATAAATGATAATAGCAATAGGGCACTCAACCACTACGCAATTAACCAACCCCTTTCTCATTGCTTTACCCTGTATATATAAAAAACTGAGAGATTATAAGATCCACAACTTAAGTTAGTTAGTTGTAGGAACTTATTACAATATGCTAAATATAGTAAAACAATTTTAGGTTTATCTAATAAAATAAAAGGCATTCGATGTACAATAGAAAATTTACAAAATACTAAATTAAACTTGATTGTTGATGAAGATTGAACTCTGTTAAGGCTAATGATGTGTAGGGTTGTCCCAGGATTTCTGGAAGATCTTCCTCCTGCAAAAGTGCAACTGTTGAGAGCTATCCAAAACATATAGAATAGAAGATATAGAATCTCCTGAATTTGAAATGATTAACTCTGCTCTGACTGCCACATATGCTAATCTATCTCCTTAAAATTTGTAATGAGACACCATAGTCAACTTCCACCTATATCTGGAAAGATCACAAGGAATTGACTGTTGAAAAAGGGACAAATTTGCCAACTGAAAAAGACACCCGGACCTTTATCTGCAAAAGAGTAGGAATAACCAACAGAAACTGATATCTGGAAAATAGCTTGACTGGATGACACTCGGAAAAAGACCATTACTATTAAGGTTGCATTCACTTTATCATCATTTAGTTTCATTCTTTCGAAACAAGAACCGAAAGCAACCTTTTCACCTTCTTATACAAATTCCAAAAATAATAGCTACTTATTGTGTTATTTGTAAAAACCAGATTTTTTGAAAAGGTTTCTATTATTTGAAAATACTGTGTAAGCCAAAAATGACATGATTCTTCATATTTTCATGGTTTTTTACATTCAATCATCAGAGATATAGTATAGAAGAAAAAATCCTAATAGCTTCTGCCTTGGTGACCCTTTTGTTTGGATTTATCTTTTGTACTTGCTTTTTCCTCTGAAGCTTCTTCTTCCCATTGGATGAAGAAATGATAGATGTATAAAGCTAGGCTATAGTTGGTTCTTCTACTGTAGTGGTCTCTGAAAATTTGATAAACAAGTAAAATCAACCCTCCATGAAGCCCTAACTATTGGCACAAGGTAACAAACTATTTTGCTCGAGGATAAGAAATTGTTTGTTGTAGCTTTCTCGAGGGCAAACAGAAGCAGAGCTCTGCATGCCCTAAATCATAGTGAGGGGGAGTGACACGAAACCAAAATTATTTAAATTCTGTTGCCAACTCATTTCACCAAACATTTCACTCCATCAGATTATTAACTAATAGCTTACTCGTACCATATCCTTGATATATTTCACTTTAATGAGTAACATTAGATTTTCCTAGCCTTATCAAATAAAATAGCCAACTCCTTTTAATAAATATTCTAATTAGAAATAGCTAGATTTCATCAAGGTAATACCTCTTATTTTATCATACCTTCAGTATTCAAAGAGAAGTATCTTTTCACCTGAGTTATGCCTCTTTTATCTACTTGTATGAATTTTGTAGGAAATAGCTACTTACTGGGTTTGCTTGTAAAACCAGATTTTCTGAAGAAAATAGTTGTCATTCTAGGAAAAGTACCTATCCCTATGTTACTCCTAAAAACAATGATGATTCTGACATTTTTTTCTTTAACCTTGGATATAAATATCACGGTGAATGAATAAGACTTCTCAAGCTAAACCCATGACCTTAAATAATCAAAGCAGTTAAAAGACTTATTAAAAGATAATTTACCCAAATAACTCTATGACAAAAAAAAACTATTGGACTCAAAATTCTTTTGGGTTTTGGTTAAAAAATGATAAAAACTAATACATTTTAACCTTCCAGGGCCTTCAACCATAGGTTATGAGACAAGAGAGGATCAAAGACACAACTTACAATGATGACAAGACCTTGAATTTTTTTTGAAAAATTGTAGTGCTAGTAGACCATATCATAGGATCAAACAAGGTAAACATTCATTAAGCATGCCTTCAATTTCCTAGAATTGATGGATTGTATACACTCTTGTGCAATAGCCACCACGTCTTGAATTCTTGTGTCAGCCAAGAAGAGAAATTACTCTAGGGTAATGTGAGGATATAAATCTTCTTAATTATGTTAGATGACTATTTAAAGATCATTTTGTAAATATAATTACATAACGATATTCGTGTATAGTCAAAAAATGAAAGGGAATTCAACCTTTTAGAAATAAGAACAAGAAAATTTGCATTGGTAGCACCTAGAATATAGCCGGAAATTTGGATTCTTCCACCATTTGGGTCAACTCTTGACCCATGAGATCGAAGAAGAAGAGGAATAACTGAGTGGGTCAGTCATCAGGCCACAGACTCCTATCCTTCAACATATATTTCAAGGTCTATAAGATCTCTTCTTGAGTAATGGCAACATGCATCATAACTAATTATTCCCTCTTGAATACTCTTGGAAATAAATTCATTGATTCCATTTTCTCTTTTATGTATTTTTTCTTCAGGTCCTTGAATTAGTTGTTGAAGAAGTTAAAAGCCTCTTTCCTGATATATTTTGAGGACATAAGTGTTTGACCATCAAGACCACTTATTTTCCAAATAGTATTGGATCAAGTTCTTTTTGTAGCATCCTGGTGGAAGAATTTATTGGTTTTGTCACCCCCTTTAATCCAATCAATTCAACTTTTCATATGCCTCTCCTCTTCACGCAATCTTAAAATCTTGTATTTCTTCTGCATAAGGGCTAGAATGGATTTTTTGACATGATCAGAGAAATATTATGGAATGGAAGGGTCTAGTAAGGATGTGATATCATGGTTAATGGAAGTCAATTCCTTGGATAATGCATGTATGAATTTTTTATCCATACATGAACCACCATTTTTATCCTCTTTAGATTGTATATGACAACCACAGCTGGCCGAGAAATTTATTATAAAACAGGGGAATTCCATGAATGCTTTACCACTTCATGGAAATTTGGATCCTCCATCCACATGTGATTGAATTTTAAAGGCATTGTATTAAGGAAAATATATGCCTCCCATTCTAGTAGAATTGCATCATGATATGACCTATTAGTATATAAATAGTTGGATTGAATCTCCTTAAAAATCTGGCATAAGGCAGAGTGGATAAGGATCCCGTCGATTAGATTTGCAATTCCCTCAGTCCCAATATTCTCGTTCCTCCAAGTCGGGAACAAAAGGGAAGGAGGGATATCCACAGGAGTTTTCGAATGGAGAAATCCTTAAAAACGACAGCTTGCGAATCCAATTTTCCTTAAGCTCCAAACATTCCTTTGTGTCCATAATGAAATTGAGATCACCAACCACAATTAATGATTGCATATATAGTATCCCAGTAGAGTCATCCTTCTCACAGAAGGATTTTATATTGTTATAGTGGGCATAAATGTTAAGGATACACATTTTGCATGCAAGACCCTTATAGAAGATGGTTAAGAAAATGCCATCACAAGTTCTGTATATTCTGAAGGTAAACGAATTTGGATTCTGCATAGCAACGATTCCATTGGACTGACTAGAGGCGCTGTTATGAAAAACCTCTCACGTGGGGAATATTTTTAGTAATATTTCATGAGCCTTAGCCTTATCTATTATTTTTTCCTCCAGAAGAAAAATATATGTGTTTTTTGATCAAATATAGTTAAGAAGGGATCTTTTGGTTTGAGAGGATCCCAACCCTCAAATGTTCAGTGACACTATTTTCATTTGGAGAATATTGAGTTGGGGAATGATGCTCTAAGGTACTGAGGTTGAGAGTATTCTAGAATTTTCACTGATCTAGTGGTAGGGCCTGGATCAATGGATGGTTATAGTTACTCCTCCATTAATTTAGAGAAGCAAGCATTTAAGTCATCCTCCCCAGCAGTGTCACCATTTCTCCAATAGGGTAATATTCTTGGGTGGTGGTTATTGGGTATCCCTCTCATGGCTTTTCGGTGCCCGAGGCAGACTGTAAGATTAGCTTTAAAGTTCCAAAGACACTGCATACATGTTCATACTAATATATATAATTGACAAAGAAAGATTGAAAGGATTACCTCTTTTTGGATGGAATATCCTATGGAGAACACCAAGTAACGAAGTAGAAGTCCTTCTTTACTGGCTCCAAATCCAGATCCTGCAACTAATCAAAGCACTCGTGTAATATCTACAACAATATAGTTTTCTATCAATTAAACTAGCATATAAGAAACATGAAACAATGCATATCTAATCCACTCATATCATGCTACATGGATGATTGAACAACAATTGTAGCACTGATGCATCAAATGGAAAAAATGGATACATTTCTATTGATTTATGAAAAGGAGGATTGCGATCGTCAGTTGCACCAAGCCCTCCTCAATCTTCCAATTCCTCTCTCTCTTTCTCTATCTACGAGTGTGATGATGCTCAAGGAAAAAATTTCTCAATGAACTTCGCCGATCTTCAAGCCTCACACTACAAAAATGAAATTTTGCTCCACATATAATCAAACCTTCGACCTTAGACTAAGAGCCCACAACTCCAATTTATAGGAGATGGAGAGGACAAACCTTTCCAACTCTTTGAAACAGTTCAAAATGGGAAAGATCTAGATGTGTCCTTGCTTTTCCTTGCTTTGCTCTTCCATAGGAGTTCAGTTGTGTTTGAAAACGCCTAATAAAAGGTTTGTGCCATTTAGTTTCCATTTTGAACTGACTCTTTCTGAGAAAAAGCTGGAAATGTCAGTAAGTTTTTGGAAAGATATTTCCCTTTTCACATTCAAACACAGATAACACTGCCCCTTGGGAAAGACAGAGCGTTACCCTAGGCATTAACGCTCCCTTTGCATGGCTTAGGTGTGTTATAAGTTTTCCTTGCTATTTATGGGGTGTGTTACCTTGGCAAAAATGGGTCTTATCTAGGTCATTTTATTCCTTCCATGTTACCTTCTCTTTGAGCTAATGAGGAGGTCATTTGTCCTGTAACAATGGGTCAAACCTTGGAGTTTGTCTGCCATTTCTGCCCAGAAAATATGATTTAGGAAAGCCACATAGGAGCACAGAAATCGACGAAATTCGTTGACAATGACCGCAATTGACTGCAACATTGACTGGTTTTTGACCGCTGGAAGTTTGGCTTGCGTTGACTGTTTGAGGGTTTTTTTTTGGGTTGTCTGTGACACTGAAGAAAGGTCAAGTTTGATTGAGTTTGACTGAACCTTCTTGGAGGTTGGAAGAGCTAGTTTGACCAACAAAGTCTTTGGTAGCTAGGGCATCCTGTTGACTGATGTAACACACATTTCTCTCTATATTTATTGAACAAGAAGAATTACAAATTCCAATTTATTATATTGCCTTGTCTTATGTCGATCTATTATTATGTTTTATCAACATTTACTTTCATGTTTATGCAATTTCTAATCTGAATTGGGTTATAAGAAATATTGAAGTAAACTACATTAAGCATAGAACATACCATGGTTATCTAAAATTAACATAGTATCAAAGGTTAGGTGAAGACAAAGGCCAAGCAAGTGTGAAAATAAATCACCTAAGAAATTGAAAAATCAAGGAACGGGATCAATGACCTCCTCATCATACAAGGGTTTCAAATCTGATGATAAGCTGACTGACAAGTATAATTATCATTCTTAGAAAATGTATTTGGATTTGACATTGGAAGAGCAAGATGTTATGGATTATGTCCAAGGGAAGATCCATGAGCCTCCATCAAATGCATCGACTGCCACTAAGACAAAGTACAATAAAGGGGAAGTCGAGACAAAGAATATCATCATGGATTCTATTCATAAGCACTTGGTTGGTTATATCATTGAGCTAGGCACATCCAAAGAGATGTATGATAAGTTGGTTAGCATGTTTAGGGCTATACATTCTAATCAAGTTCTCCTTTTTAAGAACAAGTTGAAGAATCTCAAGAAGATGAAAGAAGAATCCATCCGATCCTATTTTATGAGGCTCACAGAAATAAAAAACTATCTCTTAGCTATTGGAGAAGAAATAGCTGACTGAGAGCTCGTTCTCACTGCTCTTTGAGGACTCCCTTGAGATTGGTATGTATTTAATACTACAATTCTTAATAATAATGTGATTCCCGATTTTGATGGATTGTTGAAGAGATGCACTCAAGAAGAGGTAAGAATGATGGAGAGATACCATACCTCTAATGGGAATGGAGGTTACCCTACTCCCTCCATCGCTCATGCAAAGAAGAGGAACAATGGTGGTCCGAGAAATCAAAACCATGAAAGAGCAGTCCCAAAGGAAGAAGAGAAAGATGTTACACTTGTAACAAGTTTGGTCACTATGCAAGAGAGTGCCCCAATAGAATGGACTCTCCTAGAAATGATGACAACAACAACTTCAGGGGGAATGGAAATAAAAATAACAACAAGTTCAAAGGAAAGAGGAAGGCTCCCTTTCATCGAAGTGGAAATCGGAAACCTTTCAAGAGGTCAAGGAATTCCAGGTATGATGAATCTAAGGTTGTTGATTGGAAAAATGAATATATTCTTATATCTTCCCTCTGTGCTGCATCTCCTTCCAATACACTAGAAAATTGGTTGATTGATAGTGGTGAGTCAAGGCACTTCACTGGATATCAGGAAGCCCTCTCTGATTTGATTGAAAAGGATACTAATTTGGAAATTATCCTTGGAGAAAATGCTCCCTATCCCGAGAAAGGGACATGGACTGTGACCCTTCTTTTAAATCAAGGTCAAGTCCTCTGCTTGCAGAAGAATCTAGTTATTATCTCGGCATTGGAAGACAAAGGATTAAAGGTGTCATTAATCGATGGAAAGGTACACAAAAGGAAGAGGAACTTCAAAGAATCGCTCACTCTTGGTTTTAGATTTGATACACTCTACCAAGTTGGAGGAAGTCTACTGGGGGCCATGACATGTAACACAACCCTTCAATCCGAGCTATCACATCGAACGTTTGCACACCTTCATTTCAAATTCCTTCCCGAAGCAAGGAAGGTGGTGACAAGGATGCCCAATTTCAAAGATGATCATGAAGGTGTATGTCAGGGTTGTGCCGAAGGAAAGAATGCAAGGGTACCATTCCCCTCAAGTGTCACTGAGACATTTTTTATTTTGCAATTGATACATTCTTATATATCTTGTATTCTTCCCATAACATCCTTGGGAGGATGCTTATATTATATCACTTTTATAGATGAATTCTCTTGCAAAAATTGGATATACTTTTTGAAGAAGAAGGATGAAGCATTCAAGTGGTTTTGTACCTTCAAGGCCTTCATTGAAAATCAAACAAGGAAGAAGATCAAAATTTTTAGGATCGATAATGGGGGCGAGTATGAGTCAAATGAATTCAATGACTATTGCAGGGAAGATGGAATTAAGAGGCAGACAACCACTATGTATTCTTTCGAGAAAAATGGTGTTGCTGAAAGGAAGAATAGAACCCTTTTGGAAGTTACCCATGCCATGCTTTATGACCAAGGTCTTTCAAATTTCCTATGGGGAGAAGCTGCCAACACTGTTATGTATGTTCAAAATAGATGCCCACATTTTGAATTGGACTCCAAAACTCCCAAAGAAGTATTCATTGGTAAGAAGCCCGATGTCTCTCATTTTAGAGTTTTTGGAAGTCCCGTTGATTTTCATGTGATGAAAGAAAAGAGGAGCAAGCTGGATGCTTCTGGGAAGAAAGGAATGTTTGTGGGCTACAATAAAACCTCGTAGGCATATAGAATCCATGTGCGTGGTCAAAGAGAAGTCATGATATGCCATGATGTCACCTTTGATGAAGATGCTACCCTCAGGAAGGTTAGAAATCTTCCTATCTCAAAGGAAGACAAAGAATACAAAGAAGAAGTTGGAAGGCAAGAAGAACCGAAGGTTGAACCATTGCCCAATGTTGAAGGTCCAGTGGATCCTATAGATCCACCCTCTTCAAATAAAAAAATACTTTCATGGCTAAGGGACACTCTTGAAGATGTTGAGAGACATATTTCTCCTAGGATAACATTCCGGGAAAGTAAGAGGCCGAATATGTACCAAGGTTACCTAGCAGCCATGAGTACTATTGTACAATCTGACCTTGGAAATTTTGAAGAAGCCACAAAGCATCAAGTTTGGAAGAATGTCATGCATGAGGAATATGACTCAATCGTGAAGAATGATGTCTAGGATGTAGCTCCTAGACCGAAGGACAAATCTCTTGTCACCTCGAAATGGATCTACAAGATCAAGCATAGAGCCAATGGAAGTGCTGAAAAGTACAAGGCAAGATTTGTTTCCCAAGGCTTCTCTCAAAAGGAAGACATAGATTAAGATGATATATTTGCCCTTGTTTCCCGCTATACCACCATCCGATTGTTCATTTACCTTGCTGTCATGCAAGGATGGAATCTCCATCAGATGGATGTGGAGAATGCCTTTTCAGATGGTTCAATCAAGGAAGAGGTATATGTGGAACAACCTCTGGGGTTTGAAGTTCAAGATATAGACACATATGGATGCAGGTTAAATAAATCCCTCTATGGATTGAAGCAACCCCCTAGGTTTAGTATGAGAGGATCGATAACTACTTAATGAAGTTGGGATTCACTCGAAGTGATGATGATCCAAACCTTTATTTTAAGGTTGATAATGACAAGCCTCTAATTCTGGTTCTTTATGTGGACGATCTCTTCCTTATGGGTGCTCACCCTCTCATTCGTCAATGTAAGAGGGAGCTAGGTTCCGAGTTAGAGATGAAGGACCTAGGACTGATGCACTATTTCCTAGGCTTAGAGGTTTGGCAAAAGGCAGGTGAGATTTTTCTTTCTCAAGGAAAATATGTCGTGAACCTACTGGAGATATTTGGGATTGTGCAATGCAAGTCCGTGACTACTCCGATGGAAATCAACTTTAAGTTGTGTGGAAGTGTTGTTGGGCCTGAGTTAGGAAATCCCACCGAGTATCGTCAACTCATGGGGGCCTTGATGTTCTTAGTAAACTCATGTAAGGAAATATGTTTTGCAGGGAACACATTGAGTTAATACATGGTTGAGCCTCATCACATTCACTGGATTGGTGCCAAGAATATCTTGAGATATCTTCGGGGCACAATCAACCATGGGTTGCGATACACTACCGGGAGTATGAAGTTCAATGGATATACCGATGTTGATTGGGAAGGAAATGTGGTGGATCGTAAGAACACATATTCATGTTTCTTCACTCTTGTTTCTGCTTCGATATCTTGGATGAGCAGTAAGCAGAAATCTTTTTCTTTGAGCATCACCGAGGCCGAATACATTACAACAAGTATGGCCTGTTGTGAAGTTGTTTGGTTGAGAAACCTCTTAAGTGCACTATTTGGACATGTGATTAATACCACCATGATCCTTTGTGATAACCAAAGTGGGATTCACCTTTATGAGAATCACGTGTTCCACGACCAATCCAAGCATATTTATATTAGGTACCACTTTATCCGCGACATGGTACAACGAGGCGTTGTAAGGCTACATCACATTGGGACTGATGAGCAGGTCGCTAATATTCTCACGAAGCCCTTGGGGAAGGTCGAACTATTAAACTTTCATGAGAAGCTTGGTATCGTGGACAGACCCTATCCTGAGGGTCTCACTTGAGTTGGACTATGAGCTCTAGGAACTCTAGTGAGCTTGGGGATAGCTTCTTGGAGCTATAAGAAACCACAGGGTGAGGTTCACCTTACCTTGTTAGTGTGCTTCTTCCACACCGTTATGATATTGAGTTGGTTCACCCTCTCTTTGATCTATGCCCCACATGCATCCTTCCCATGGAGTCTGGGATTCATGGGAAGTACGTCTCATTTGGCCAATGATTTGGGAAATGAGGATAGATACTGATAGCATGACCGATGGGCGCATCTAGGATTGTCGTACTCTCTATTTATAGGATGGGATGTGTACAACACCTTGATCTGGGATGAAGTTTGGATGAGGTTCTTACCTCTAAACTGACTTCGGGTCAGTATGTGACACACTGTTGAGTCTGGTTGAGGTTTTTACCTCTAGATTGACTTCAGGTCAGTGAAGAGCAATGTCTTGTGACTCACTCTTGATTGTTTGCAGAGAAGAGCCAAAAAATCAGTTACAGTAGGATGACACTGGATTGCTAGATGATATATGATAGTACACTATGGTACTGTATGACAAGATCGCACAGGTGGAGAGATGGAGTACTCCATAGTTGAGAGGGAGTGTTAATTTTGGGTAACTAGGTCCAAACTCCATGTTATATTGTTCATATGATGATGATGATATTTTTCTTAGATTCATCTTTTAGAGAGGTGCAATATTGATCTAAAGATCATCTTGTTTGGATGAGCAGAACTTATATTTTGAATTTGTTTTCCACACATGTGCAAATTGTCAAGGTCGTCCAGAATTGTAATGTAGGCTCACAAGCCCCAAAAGATGTGTCACACACACTCATTGATGGATATAAATTGGAGATACTTGATGCTCATTTTTTCATCATCTTATCACACACATTATTCCTCATCTGATTGGTTCGTAGAGCCTTTGGAGGCTTCTCTCTCTCTCTCTCCCACGTGTGAAAACAAGAAGCTAGATTTTAGACTGTGTTTAGGGCCTTTTCTAGAGCGTTGACCAACATTGACTGTGGGTCAAACCTTGGAGTTTGACTGCCATTTCCTCCGATAAAATCCGATTTAGGAACATCGCATTAGAGGGCATGGAAATCGAGGAAATTCATTGACTTTGACTGCCGCATTGACTGCAACATTGACTGGTTTTTGACCGCTGGAAGTTTGACTTGTGTTGACTCTTTCAGGGTTGTTTTGTGGCATCCTGTTGACTGATTTAAAAAAATATTTCTCTTTATCTTTGCTGAACAAGAAGAATTACAAATTCTAATTTATTATATTGGCTTATCTTCTGTCCATTTATTATTATGTTTTATCAGCATTTACTTTCATGTTTTTGTGATTGCTAATTTGAATTGGGCATCTAAGAAAGATTGAAGTAAATTGCTTTAATCATAGAACGTACCATGGTTATCTAAAATTAACAACAAGACATAATAATATTTGAACAAATAAAATATTTTTTTATATGAGGTTTACGAAATTCAGTGATTGCTATGCCCATAGAATATTTGTACAAGGAAGATTCACCTTAAGGGAACAATTCTTAGGCATACAAATATTTGAACAAATGATTTTTTTTTTCTATGTGGTTCACGATCTTTGATGACTCCTATGCCCATAGAATATTTGTACCAGAAAGATCCACCTTAAGGGATCAATTCCTCTTGGTTGACCCAAAGAATGTCGAGAGAATTGAACATCTGACCTCTCAATAGAAAAGGTGCTAGCTTAACGACGAGAACTTGACAATTGAGCTAACCCTAAGGGATAAAATCAACAAAATATTACTTGGATAAAAATATAATAATTTAATTGGTCTCATTTTTTTTTTATAAGTTCATTTGTATTTGGTCAAAAGTTTTTGGGAGGTTCAATTCTCCTTTAGTGCCATTAGCTGAAAAATAAAAAATGCAATTGTTTGTGTTTTGGTGGGTAATCTTTTAAAAATTACTATCTTTTTTTATCATTTCAAACGTCTTATGATGCAAAACATTCCTCAAATGTTACACTAAAAAAAAAGTTTTCACCTCAACACTTCATAGATTTAGAATTAAAGTAGATACAAACTAGTTTTATAATAAAAATAACATTAAATTTATATTTACATTAAATTTGTTTATAATTTTGAGTAAGTTATTACTCTTACTAAAGTGAACTTTCCAAAGCCCAACCATGTCTCCAAATAATCCACTAAATAGAGTTTATAAATTTAATTTCCACATATTTTTCTACTAAAACTTTTTATTCCTTCCAAACTAACTAAATCATAATTAAAAAGATTCAAATTTAAATTACTTACCAATTCCATTTAAGTATAAATTATTCCCATACAAAAAAATAAAATACAAAATCCATATTTTAAAGGTTGTTATCCCAAATGTGAAATGATTAAGTAGAGTTTATAAATTTAATTTCCACGTGGTTTTGTGCTTAAAACTCCTCATTCCTTCATGATTAAAGTAGAACTTACTACCATACAAAATAATAAAATACAAAATCCATATTTTGAAGGTTGTTATCGATATTAGTGAAATGATACTATTTTCCTTATTTTTTTGGTTTGAAATTTGATATCGATCATTTAAAATGTCTCTGAAATTAGTTGATTAAGAATCGTTAAAATGTTGGCTTAATTTTGAATATTTAAATAAATTTAATTTTTTTTAAATTATAATTTGTAATTTGTTAAAATTATAATTATGTTTGTTTTGAAATAATATTTCTAAAATTTTAATTTAATTATTAATAATTATTAAGTGGATAGTAAAGATTTAATTTTCATATAATATTTTATAATATTTTTAGTAATATTCATAATTAAAAAATTTATCTTTAAAATAATTAATTTTTTTGCAAAAATATTATATAAATAAGTGTTATACTAAATGATTTATGATTTTTATGAACATGTGATCATTGATAAAACCAGAATATTATACCAAAACCTTTTTATAAAATAGTAATTTTTATAATAAAATGATAATAAATCTTCTTAATTAAAAATTTATATATCTATATATATAATTTTTAAATTTTCATTTCAAATAAATGAAAATTACATCGTTAAGGTGTGTGGGTCAACGTCGATCATTCTCTCGTCCTTTCAAGGCAACACCGGGGTTGTTGCTCCTTTGTATCTGCTTCAGATTTCGAAGACATTAATAACCATTGGAGACATGGTTGGAACTTGCAATTTTGTGTTCCCTTCTCCAAAGAGCCAACGGGCATCAGCCCATGGGCCACTCTTCTTCATAAAGTGAACAGAAAATTAAACAGACACACCAAATCTTACCCCTTTTGACGTCACGCTTCATCTTGACACAATTTCGTGACGAGTTCGGTGATGTATGTAGCATGCCAATCTGGAATGATAAAGCATTTGGAATCGCAGAGTCAAGCGTGCCAGCGTCAAAGAGCAATCACATCTATTTACCAATTAATTTAATCCCATTCCCAATGAAAGCGTTCACATCTCAAAAGAGCGTAGTCTAAAAACCACACGTTTTCACCCAGAATCCGAGATCATTTTTACAAAATCCAGTAAAGATTTGCTCAGAAACTTGTTTGCAGTTGTTAAACTTTGATATTTTGAGTGCTCTAAGGGTTTTTGATAGCGCTGAATCTATTTCCAACATCAAAAATGGATTTTAAACACTTCAAGCACATGATTTATCAAATTTTGGTTAATCGGATTTCGGCAAATTTTTGCCATCTGGGCGATTTCGCGTGCTCGGTAGACAACTCCTCTCAAAAGTGGACGAATCCAATGTTTCCTCAGGTCTGATATTGTATCATTAACTGACGATGTCTTGTCGCAATCGGGTTGTAGTGCATTGTACGATTCTCAACTTGATTCGATTGAGACAATGAGAGGTCCCATCTGGCATTATTCAGAAACAGGAAGAAGTCACTTGGATGGTGACTCCATTGAACATCTCCAGGCTGGTATATAATTTAGCGGTAGTCTATTTAGCATACAGAATGACCCAAAATCCCATAGAGATTTTGAAAAAATTTGACAAAGATTTATCATAATCTTGTTTATAGTTGTTAAATTTCTGTATTTTAGGTGCTTTAAGGGCTTTTGATAGTGTTGAATTTATTTCCACTATCAAAAATGCAATTCAAACTTTCCAACTACCTGATTTTTTGAATTTTATTTTACCAGATTTTGGGAAAAAACTGTCGTTCAAGCTATTCTGTATGCTGGATAGACAACTCCTATAATTTAAACTCCCCTGCAGGGATTTGCTCACCACGAATCTATATTGGTTGTATTGTGATTAATTGACACTAAAAGGCATCGATGTATGCGATTGGTGCCTCGCCTTGTAAGAAAAGCAAAAATTTAGAGCCATAAAAGGAAAGGTGAAATGGGGAAACGAAAATTAGGAAGGTCAAGTGAAGGGCAAGGTGGTAGCTACCATTAAGAAGCCCAAAAAGGTTAATGCCAAGCCTACCGTTAAACTCTCTGTCAAATTCAGAGGGAGCAAACGAAACCAGGCGTCGAGTCTCATACAAGATGCAGAAACTTGCCTGCCATTGATCCTGCTCATCCTCCTCAGTGTAGCCTTATCAAAGGTGAATTGGGTAGTAGGTATAAGCTTCTCTAGGAAGTGTGTTGGAGTAATCATCCTATCTCTATGGAATTAGTAATTCTCACTCTAATGATTCTAGTAACCGGTTTGGAAGTCTACCAACATTTGCGGATTTTGGTGTAAAAGCAAACCTCTACATGGTATCAGAGCCTGGACCCATGTTCGATTCCCCCTAGCTGCATATTTGAGGGGGTGTTGATTCCCATGTATTGGGTGCTCGGGCGTGACAAGAATTGAAACATTGAAAACCAACTGGAGCAGAGATATACTCTTCTTAAGATTACGAAATGGTTAAATAGATTACATTGGAAACATCAACAATAAATAACTGGAATTAAACTCGACTAAACTAGACTGACTAAATCTAAACTGGGACACTTGGACTGACGGATTCGACACCTAGCAAGTGGTTGAGATTACATTCTTTAACACTCCCCTTTAATTTCAACCACAAAAAAATTAATTAAGATACCTGCTGGTCTATGTCTTAGCGAGGCTTACAATTTTAAAAAAATTTGACTTCAACTAGATTTGGTTTTCTTCTTCTCTTCTTCCAAATTCTGTAGCCTCTAAATTGTTTCAGATTTTTCGCTTTACTGTATCCTTGAGAACTCTGTTTCTTCATTTGTTGTTGCAGGTCTTCTATTTTTCCAGGTTGTCTAAGCATGTTCTGGACATCTTCAAGAAATGTGGGCTGCTGCCACATATTGTCTTCTGTAGTGCTTTTTTCATCATCAATCTTCTGTAACATAGGATTAGAATAATATCTTATCTCTTCAAAACTCCAACGCATCAAAATTTCATTGACATGTTCGTCATGCATGTCGTCTTCAACATTCATATCTATGGCTTCTGTGTAGATCTCAACTAGACATGGTGTTGCAAGCCATGTTTCCAGAAAATTCAGCTCTTTTTCATAATCATTTTGTGTACCTGCACACTGAAAATTAATGTTGGAATAAAAAACATTTTCAGAACGACATAGGTTCTGGTCTTTCTGCTCTGTAATGAGAGCTTTCTTCAGTTGTGTTTCCTCTTCTGCTTCTGCCTCTGCCTCTATCTCTGTTTCTGCTTTCTCTGTTTCTTCCTTCTGCTCTACAATGAGAGCTTTCTGCTGTTGTGCTTCCTTTGCTGCATCTTCCTCTGTCTTTGTCTTTGTCTTTGTCTCTACCTTTATCTCTGTCTTTGTCTCTGCCTTTATCTCTGTCTTTGTTTCTGTCTCTGTCTCTTCCTTTTGCTCTGTTTTTGTCTCTATCTTTTCTTCACTAACCTGTGCTGCTGCAAACAGGTTGTCTTCCACTAACTGCAGTGGGGTTATCTCATCATCTCTCTGCTCCAATTCACGTTTCAGATCTTCAATTCTTGTCATGGTATCAGAGCCAGCTTGCATAAGCCTCCCTGGAGAGCAGCAACAGAGCCATGAAGAGGCAGAAAACAGAAGCAGTTGATTGGCGCGACTGTGAGTTGATTAGCGCGAGAATACACCACATAACCGCGCCAGTTTGATGCCTCACATCGTTTTTGAGATAGCGCGACTGTTTCAATCGGGATCGCGCCAGTCTGCAAGTCTAATTACGTGCGTTGAATTACATGCGGGAGTGGAGTGTTAAACAACACGCACAAGTGAAATATTAAGGTATTTTTTTAATACAATCTTCTAAAGTCATTCGCGTGGCTATGAAACACGTTTTACGGTTCATGTGATTTAAAAAAAAGTCAAAGCACTTTTATGTAAAGAGGTATCAACTTTTAAGTGAAATTTTTTTATGATATGACTTATGGCCAGGTAAGTCTTTTATGCTCCACGTGATTTAAAAAGAGGAGAAAGCTTTTTTAAAGATTTTTTTTAAAGTATTTTAAAAAAAAACCTTTAAATTTTCAAAGAGTAAAGAAAAGAAAATGCTTTTTAAATTTTTTTTTTTATAAAGAGGTTTGAAAGAGCATATGATGAAGCGATTTAAAAGAATTTTTTTTGGGAGTATTTAAAAAAAAAAAAACTTAGCTGAAAGCGAAAGTTTACAGGAAATTTTTTGAGGAAGATAATTTTTTTTTAGAAGGAGAAGTGAAGTTGCATAAGACTCATTCAAGAGCAGTAAATTTTTTGAAGAAGCAAGGTATTGATGAATATGTAAACTCGTCTGTTTGTGGAAGTCAGACAACGAGATCATGGGAAATGCCAAGAGGCTAAAGGAGAAACAGAAGATGTTCGAGATTTTTCTAGATCTGGAAATCAAGA
Source organism: Pinus albicaulis (assembly GCA_034641835.2). Classification (NCBI taxonomy): domain Eukaryota; kingdom Viridiplantae; phylum Streptophyta; class Pinopsida; order Pinales; family Pinaceae; genus Pinus; species Pinus albicaulis. The sequence goes on along the minus strand of CM076572.1, from coordinate 363,515,596 downwards.
GGCAAAAAGATGCCTATGCATTAAGATGCATAAAAGAATCAGTTGATGAAAGTATACTTCCCTTGATTTCAGATGCCAAGACAGCCAAGGAGGCATGGGATACCCTTGAGAAATGTTTTGGTACAAGGGGGAGCATTGATGCAAAGCGGAGCTTTGAAGATGAAGATGAAGGTGGATTTGTAGCAATGGATCTACAACGAAATGAAGAGTTTGTTGAATCCCACTGTGCGCAGTCACAAGTGGTTAATGTCTGCGAAGAAAGTGTAGATGAAACAGAGAAGCAGCATGAAGATGCTCGTGAACCCCACTGTGCATGGCCACAAGTGGATGAAGAGAATCCAGCAAGAGAGCTCGCTGATGAAATGGTAAATCCAATGATTGATATGGCTGATGTAAACTTTGATAATGAAATTTTGGCTAATGATGATTGGTTGCAGATGATGCAACAAAAACATGATATTGGCATGATGCTATTTGGTGAGATTACCCCACTTAAGGTAGTGGAAGGCAACCTGTTTGCAGCAGCACAAGTTAGTGATGAAAAGACAGAGATAGAAACAAAGACAGAGATAAAGGCAGCGACAAAGACAGAGACAGAGCAGAAGGAAGAAACAGAGAAAGAAGAAAAGACAGAAGCAGAGAAAGAAGTCTGCAAAGAGAAAGCGGAAACAGAGAAAGATGTAGAAGCAGAGAAGGAAGTACAAGACGATAAAGTTTCCACTGCATAGCAGAAGGAGAGAGAGACAAAGAAAGAAGAAGCACAACAGGAGAAAGCTCTCATTACAGAGAAAAAAGACCAGAACCAATGTCGTTCTGAAAATATTTTTTATTCTAACATTGATTTTCAGTGTGCAAGTACACAGATTGATTATGAAGAAGAGCTAAACTTTATTGAAACATGGCTTGCAACACCATGTCTAGTTGAGATCTACACAGAAGCTGTAGATATGAATGTTGAAGATGACATGCATGACGAACATGTCAATGAAATTTTGATGCGTTGGAGTTTTGAAGAGATAAGATATTGTTCTAATCTTATGTTGCAGCAGATTGATGATGAAAAGCGCACTACAGAGGACAACATGTGGCAGCAGCCCAAATACAAGTCAATTTTTGAAGAAGTCCAGGACATGCTTAGACAACCTGGAACAATAGAAGACCTGCACCAGCAAATGAAGAAACAGAGTTCTCAAGGATACAACAAAACTAAAAATCTGAAACAATTTAGAGGCTACAGAATTTGGAAGAAGAGAAGAAGAAAACCAAATCTAGTTGAAGTCAATTTTTTTTAAATTGTAAGCCTCGCTGAGACATAGACCAGCAGGTATCTTAATTAATTTTTTTTATGTGGTTGAAATTAAAGGGGAGTGTTAAAGAACGTAATCTCAACCACCTGCTAGGTGTTGAATCTGTCAGTCCAAGTGTCCCAGTTTAGTTTCAGTCAGTCCAGTTTAGTCGAGTTTATCTCCAGTTATTTATTGCTGATGTTTCCAGTGTAATCTATTTAATCTATTCGTAATATTGTGAAGAGCATCTCTCTGCTCCAGTTGGTTTTCAGTGTTTCAATTCTTGTCAGGGCTTTCACCTATCCATCGTTGATTGAAAAGTCGCATTGCACAATTATTCACCTATCCATCGTTGATTGAAAAGTCACATTGCACAATTATTCACCTATCCATCGTTTGAACAGTATTCAACAATTGTAATAGTTTGGAAAACTCTATTGTAACAATTATCCTGCTAAAACGTACGCCAAGAGGCATAAAATCCCTCCAAGAGCCAAATATAATAATCTGGGCTGCCTCTTGGGAGGACATGAAGGATATATATAATAAATGTGAGAGTTTGCATTTTCTATAGCTATCATGATGCCACCTCAGAAATTGTTATATTTTGGTTTCGGTGATATAAAATACAAGCAAACAAAGTGGTAAGTATCGGGTTAGAGAATATGGAAATTGCAAGGCAAATGGGATCATGGTTCTTTAACTTCCTATGATAGGTTTGCGACCGACTATTTTGGTGACAAACATGCAAGAATGTTAAATCCATGTCCTTATGATGATGGTAAGCGTCTGTATGCTTCAGCTCAACGTTGCGCTTATTCACCTCACTTGACGAGATTGCCTCATAACTTATTAATACTAATATCTCGATGACTCCCCAAGATTATAAAAAATTAAAATCGAGGCTTTGCATCACAAGAGGCTAACTAGCATCCACTGGTGGATTGGAATAAAACTGATCCAGAGCTTGATCCTGATGCAGTTGATAATTTAATAAGTTATTGTGCGCAATCGATCTGTAGCGTGATATTCAGTGCAAATAGTCAATGGCTTCGGAGTTTTAGCCCATACCTGGTGGCACTATGCTACAACTGAAGCAAGAGAACAGATTCTTGCTCATGCGGATCCTATCACTCAGTTACTAACTGATGTTCGTGTTCGGTTTGTGGGACAAACTGTTGATAATGATCCAGATCATTATCGAGATTTGTTTCTTTCAAACCAGCTTGGTAATCTGAAAGATCTCAATAAATATTTTTGTCAAATGCAGGACTAGTTAATCCATGGTGATGCATATGGAGATCCTGCATACATAAGAAGGTACATTCAGAGTCTCCCTGGCTCTCTCCCACAGGCAGTTAATATTACAAAGATCATAATCTCTCTTACCAAGGCCTAACCCTCGCAGAAGCACAAGATCACATAAAGAAAGTGATCCAAGAACATTGCCTAGCTAAACGAATGCAGAAAGAATTCAAAGTTTATAATAAATTGTTTACTAACTCTGTTTGCAATACAATGGGTGACATGCCCGATTGGGGGGTGGGAAAGTTCAACCGTCCTGACAAACATTCAAAATTCTCAGGATGTTCATCGAAGAAGAAAAAACCTTGGATATCAAGAGACAAATGGAAAGCACAACAAAATTTCCAACAAGGAAGCCACTAGAAGTAGAAAGGTTATCCTAAAAAGAAGGCATTTTTCAAGAAACGTTCTTCACCAGCTTTGATAGTCTGATGTTTCATTTTCAACAAGATAGGACACTAGGCCAATGCCTGCCCAAAGAAGCTTGCAACAGAAAGGTTGTCAGCCTATGCTAGCCTATTAGATGATCAGCTTGAGCCTGGTCATTGGGATCTGATCTTCTGTGATCTACATGATGAACCTGAAGGAATAATCTTTTATCCAGACCAATACACAAAAGAAGAAGATCAAGATCAACACTCTGTAGGTTCATATGACTATGAAGAAGCTAATTTAATTTTACAGTATCATCAATTATGTATGTTTTCTTCTGGTCCTAATATTGGAGATTTAGAAGAAAAACTCTGCAACACCCAACCCTACAGAATTGGGTTAAGAGAATCTCTCCAGAAAGAGATTAATGAGCTTAAAGAAAGACAAGCCTTAATTCATTCATCATGGCAGTCATCCAGCGGTATGAAAGAAAAGTAGAAAGACAAAGAATTAAAGTTTGTTGTTTCAGGAGATTGGCATCGAGAAGAATTGTATGCATCTCATCCTCTCAAGCATACAGTTAGACAAAAGGTTAAAAGGGAGCTTTGTGAATCTTACAAACTTCAGATCAAAGAAAAAAAATATTATATTCGAAATTTAACCTCTGAAATCTCTTCATTAAAACAATCTCTCCTATCATTGGAAAAAGAAGTCGAAGATTCATCAGATGAAGATCTCGAAAGAACTATTGCTGAACACTTCGAGGAAGAACAACAATCAGGATATGCCCAGAAATAATATCAAGGGCCTGACTTTGATTCATCTACATATCTAGGTAAATCCATAACCTCAATGAGTCAACCTAAGTTGTATATAACTCTACAATTTTGTCCTCCCGATTTAAAACCCTATTCTTTGGATTGCTTACTAGACTCTGGTGCTCAGCTTAATTTAACTAGGCATCTAGCAATTCCTCCCTTTTATTGGGATAAATCAAATGAAGGTGGATCCACCATTACTGGATCACTTTTCCCTATTGAACACCAATTCCTATATTTCCCCTTACAAATTCAGGAACACCGAGTTGAATGTACATTCCTACAACTAGATGAGATTCTTGCCAATGTCATCCTCAGTTCTGAATTATTTACCAGATGGTCACCAATCTAAATAGACTATCCCAAACAAATTTTTAGAATGACCATTAATAACAAACCTATTTTGCTTCCTTTGAAAACCAATGAAGACTTTATTGTTCCAAGAAAGAAAACATTTGTTCCAGTCAAGCCTGCTGATAAATCAAAACGACAAAGAATTATATCCTTTGCCATAGCTCATCATAATGATTATCTAAAAGATATTTGATATCTCAGAAAATATCAAAAATGATTGCTCCTCTGACATTCCAAATGCTTATTGGAAAATAGAAGAATATGTTATTGATCTCCCTTTTGTAGATGACATTAAGATTAAGTCACAGAAGGCTTCAACAACTTTAATAAGTCCTACAGAAGTAGAATAATGCTATAAAGAGATTGCAGATCTCTTAGAAAAGGGTTTAATCGAACCAGCCCGATCCCGGTGGGCATGCAGAGCATTCTACGTCAATAATCACAACGAAATCAAGTGAGGCAGACCAATAATGGTGATAAATTATAAGCCTCTCAATGTAGTTTTGAAGATGATAGCATATCCTCTTCCAAACTAGGCAGCTCTCCTACAAAAAGTGAAAGGGTGTATAATCTTCAGTAAGTTCGACCTCAAATCTGGTTTTTATCAAGTTGGTCTAAAAAAAGAAGATAGGTACAAAAAAACCTTTGTTGTCCTCCATGGAAAATACCAGTGGAAGGTAATGCCCTTTGGCTTAAAAAATTCTCCAAGTGAATTTCAAAAAAGAATGGAAGACATTTTCAGAGGATTAGATTGGTTAATCATTTAGATTGATAATTTACTTATCTATTCTAAAAATATTCAATAACATCAAAAACATCTTCAGATATTTTATGAGCATTGTTTTAAGCATGGATTAGCTCTATCAAAAACCAAAATGGAGATTGGTCTAACAGAGGTAGATTTCTTAGGTTTACATATATCCAATGGCAACATCCAGTTGCAAGACCATGTTTTGACAAACCTACAGAAATTTCCACAGCAAATCACAGACAAGACACAATTGCAATATTTTCTTGGAAGCCCACTACATCAGACGGTTCTATAAAGGACAAGCTCATGATCTTGTTATTTTTCAACAACGATTGAAAAAGGCACCTATACCATGGAATGAGGCCATGACCAAAGCAGTGCAAACCATCAAGGAGAAAGTTCAGCTACTTCCTCCTCTCAAACTCCCAACGGACGAAGGTTTCTATATATTAGAAACAGATGCATCAAACGTTGCATGGGGGAGTGTTCTACTTGAAAGAATCAACAATTATGAACATATCTATGCCTACACATACGGATATTTCCATGGTGCAGAATTAAATTACCCAAGTAGCCACAAAGAAGTTCTGGTGGTTAAAAAAATTATCTCTCATTTTCGACTGTATCTCAAACCAGTCAAGTTCCTCATCAGAACATATCTAAAGATTATGCCAGGCATGCTTAAGCTAAACAAATAATTAGCTGATAATAATGCAAGAATCTTAAGATGGGTATCATGTCTTGACAGCTATGATTTTGATATTGAACGTAAGCTTGGCTACCTAAATTTCCTAGCAGATATTTTAACACGTGAAGCAGCAGCCTTGTCAGCTTAAAATGAAGCATATGTGGGCCCCTTTTTTTATGTTTTTATGTCATAAAATTTGGTCCCCACATGTCGAAAGACTTTCTCAAAAGAGATAAGGGATGAGATAATACAAGTTGTCCACTTGTACCCGAATATTAGGCCAAACTGGCAGTCACCATTTTTTAGTCACCGAGTACCGGCTGAGAATATTATAAAATGAAGGCTGTGTCCTCATTATTCCTCACGCTAATTAGTCTCGAGTTCTTTGAGTCTAAAATAAGATTTCTCTCTTCCTATTCTTCATAGAGATATGCTAGATTTCCTCCTGGTGTCATACCTTGCAGGAATAAAGTATCAGTATCTCGAAAATTCTGATTTATGAGTCTGTATCGAGTCTGTTTTAAATTTTAGAACTGAGAGTATTTTATGTTTATAAATACTTGAGTTCCCTTTGATACCAAAGGGAACTCAAATATGTTTATAAATGCTTGAGTTCCATTTGATACCAAAGGGAACTCAATTATTTATAAACATAAAATACTCTCAGTTTTAAAATTTAAGACAGAGTCGATACAAACTCAGAAATCAGAATTTTCGATATACTGATACTTTATTCTTGCAAGGCACGACACCATGAGGCAATCTAGCATATCTCTATGAAGAATAGGAAGAGAGAAAGCTTATTTTAGACTCAGAGAACTCAAGACTAATTAGTGTGAGGAATAATGAGGAAGAAACCTTCATTTTATAATATTCTCAGTTGGTACTTGGTGACTAAAAAATGGTGACTGCCAATTTGACCTAATATTCGGGTACAAGTGGACAACTTGTATTATCTCATCCCTTATCTCTTTCGAGAAAATATTTTGACATGTGGGGACCGAATTTTATGACATAAAAACATAAAAAAAGGGTTCCACATATGCTTCATTTTAAGCTGACAGGGCTGCTGCTTCACGTGTTAAAAGATCTGCTAGGAAATTTAGGTAGCCGAACTTATGTTCAATATCAAAATCATAGCTGTCAAGCCATGCTGTCTATCTTAAGATTCTTGCATTATTATCAGCTAATTATTTGTTTAGCTTAATCATGCCTGGCATAATCTTTAAATCTGTGTAGACGAGGAACTTGACTAGTTTGAGATATAGTAAAAAATAAGAGATACTTTACTTAACTGCCAAAACTTCTTTGTGGCTACTTAGGTAATTTAATTCTACACTGTGGAAATATTCGGATGTGTAGGCATAGATATGTTCATACTTGTTGATTCTTTCATGTAGAACACTCCCCCATGCAAATTTTGATGCATATGTTTCCAAGATATAGAAACCTTCGTCCGTTGGGAGTTTGAGAGGAGGAAGTAGTTGAACTTTCTCCTTGATGGTTTGCACTGCTTTGGTCATGGCTTCATTCCATGGTATAGGTGCCTTTTTCAATTGTTGTTGAAAAATAACAAGATCCTGAGCTTGTCCTTTACAGAACCGTCTGATGTAGTTTAGGCTTCCAAGAAAATGTTGTAACTGTGTCTTGTCTGTGATTTTCTCTAGAAATTTCTGTAGGCTTGTCAAAACATGGTATTGCAACTAGATGTTGCCATTGGATATATGTAAACCTAAGAAATCTACCTCTGTTAGACCAATCTCCATTTTGGTTTTTGATAGAGCTAATCCATGCTTAAAACAATGCTCATAAAATATCTGAAGATGCTTTTGATGTTCTTGAATATTTTTAGAATAGATAAGTAAATCATCAATGTAAATGATTAACCAATCTAATCCTCTGAAAACATCTTCCATTCTTTTTTGAAATTCACTTGGAGCATTTTTTAAGCCAAAGGGCATTAACTTCCACTGGTATTGTCCATAGGGGACAACAAAGGCTATTTTGTACCTATCTTCTTTTTTCAGACCAATTTGATAAAAACCAAATTTGAGGTCGAACTTACTGAAGATTGTACACCCTTTCATTTTTTGTAGGAGAGCTGCCTAGTTTGGAAGAGGATATGCTATCACCTTCAAAACTGCATTGAGAGGCTCATACTTTATCACCATTCTTGGTCTTCCTTGCTTGATTTCGTTGTGATTGTTGATGTAGAATGCTCTGCATTCCCTTTGGTATCAGAGCCTTTAGAGTTTTAGATTTGTGGCATTTACTTCTGTAGCGGACCCGTACCAGTTTGGGTGTAGCTCGTTTAGCCGACGGATAGGCACCAAGAGAATTTATAACTAGTGACCATTAGGTGTGCAGAAATGGATACCAGTATGTCTGAAATTTCACAGGTTGAAATAGAAGCTTCAACTCCCATGACTTCTCTAGCAAAACGTCATGGCTCATATCGAGAGCCCATTGCATCAGCATCTACAATCACTATCAATGAAAAAAATGTTGATCTACATTGGAAAATACCTCCTATATTGCCAAAAGAAGTCTATAATCTACCCTCTATAATTGCATTCCAGAGGGAAGCACCATGCGAGACTATGACTTTTTAATTCACCATAGCCTCCACATCATGGAGGAGATACGACTATTTGTCAACTATTTCCTGTTAGTGGTGTTTGGTGTTCAAAAGAAAGACATGGAAGAGATATTTTTGTTGCACGGGACCTGCTGCACGAGAGTTTAATGTAGTGGTAGCCACAATGTGTGTGAGAAGAGGGAAGAAATCCATGGTGAAGAAATTCAATAGAACATATTTTCTGTAGGTGATGTGAATTCATAGAAGGAATGTTTGTGCACTTTTAATTTGGAATGATGACCATGCTGAAGGATTCGTGTAAGAGCTATCAAGAATGTTCTTTGTTCTTTGCACTGTGTCACTTCTCATTGTTTTTCAATTTGAAGGGGGTTAACGAAATTTGTTTGTTAATATTAGAGGAAACCCTAATGGGTTGGATCCATTTCAATGTCGTTGAGCTCTCACTCTTGGCCCATCTATTCAATAAGGGTTTGATTGCTATAGTGTACGCAGTCGAGAACATGATCGATGATCTTGTAGTGGGCACACTATGGTGGTGGTTTGTGAGAGGATTTTTCTTAGAATTTGATGTTGGTCCCATGAGGTGAGGATAGACACAAATAATGATTCCTCAGAAATTGTTTTTATAGACACAAATAAGGATTCCTCCTTAGAAATTGTTTTTAAATGTGAGATTTCTCTCTCAAGAGACAAATGTGGAGGCAAAGGTAGATCGAGGGGTAGGGGGCGAGACGAAAGAAATGGTGGTCAGAGAGATGACAGAGATCATTTCCATGTTTAGAGAGGTTTAGGGCACAACCGAGGAAACAAGAAGTCTACGAGAAGAGAGAAGAAGAAATGGAGGTTGTTTGTTTAGCGTGAATCTGTTACCACTTCCTATGTTTACAAATAATTTTTTATTTTATTTTTGGGTTTTCAAAATGAAAAATTTTCTTCGAGGTAAAGAGCTAATTGAGTAACGGTCTGAAAACCAGTATGATGAAGTATGTGATGCTTTAGTATTGGATTTTATAAAACAAGCATTGGATGAGAATTTTTTATGCAAGGTAGCAAAAACTACATCTTCCAAGGAAACATGGAAGACAGTGGAAGAAGAATTTGGTACAAAGTAAAGTGAGATGCAACAACAAGTTGTGTCACAATCTGTTAAATAATCAATAGAGAAGTCAGTCGCAGATCTGAGAGTAGATGAGTAAGACTCTGGGAGGACAACACAATTTGGAGAATCATACTCAAAGGTGGATGATAGTCATGAAGACTATAAAAATGAAACTCATTATGCACACATGTATATGGATGAAGAAGATGCAACAAAAGGTTAAAAAGAGAGATGTTGAAGCCTTTGTGTGTTATGAAAAGAAAGAGCATATTTATGTGGATGGTATAAATGATGTTGAATCCCACTGTGGTGAAACACATGTGGATGATGACTGCAAAGTGAGGTGTGAATTGGTGAATTCAATCACAGCTAATGAATTTGGTGAAGTTTAAATTGCTAATGCGCACATGCATGCTCAAATATGTTACAATAGAATGGATGTAATTATGTTGATGTTAAATTTGATGAAGATAATTTAACTCGTGATGACTGGTTGCACATGATGCAAAAAACATAATGCATTGATATGTTGTTATTTGGTGTGAGAAACACACTTATGTCAAGAATCCAAGTGCAAAACAACTTTCTTGCATTAGCAGATGTTTGTAAAGAAGTGGAAGAGAAGGCATAGAAAGAAGAGGAAGAAGAGAAATCCCTTACTATAAAGCACAATGAAGATGTTTTTAACATTGTTTTGAATATGCAGATGTTCAAAACAACATGGAAGCTAAAGTTGAAAACAAAGTTATTAATAAGTTTGGTGCATATTTGAAGCATATTTAAGAATGGATTGATAAGTCCATTGAATACATTGATGACAATCTTCAAACAACACATGGAATAAAAGAATTGAATGAAATGGTGAATGAGAAAAGTGGTAGTGATTATGATTTTACATGATGAATGCGTGAAGATGGATTACACTTTTCGGCCAAATGTGGTAATGAAATCTCAAAATTTTAAATTTTTTATCGAATTGAAGCCCTCAAAATTCATATAAGCATTATGGATTTTGATTCAGACAAAAAAAAAAAGAAAAAAAATAGAAAGACAATTTTTGGAGAATTGTGTTGATGTCCTAATGATATTTTTTTCAAAAAATTCTAGTGTTGTATAATATGCCAATATTCCATTAAATGAAATTTTTTTCCTTGTAATTTTTCACACATATTCAGAGGTATGCATGTGTTCACGTTGTTGATTTTTGTGTAGCTTGAGAGGTACTCCAAGCCCTAGGGTTCAGGGTTTGGAGGGAAAAGCACCACAAGAGTCACTTGTGGGCTTGGAACCCAAGGTAGGGGTTTTTCACCCATCAGCATTTGGGACAAACCCATGAATAATTTGAGCATGAGAAAATTTGATGTGATAGATCTTAACGTGTCGATTCCAACACTTCAAATATCACTCAAATCGGAGCTCTAGAAATGAAGTTATGAATTTTTGAATTCTAATGCTGGGTTGACAGCATAAGAGTTAAGTTCAGCTTAAGTTTAGTAAGCCTCCTTGATAGTTAGACATCCCATGGAGTATGTTGGAAGAAGCTCTCTTCATGTGTATAAATAAGAGGTGTTGTGGAGGACTATTCCTCATCAAAGTGTGCAACAATTCATAGTAACAAAACTTCTGAAGCAACAATAGAGACTTAAGGAAAAGATATGGAGGTAAGAAGATTGTTTTAGGTTAAAATTGTCTCTTATGCAGGTCCGACGAGAGAAGTAGGAAGTTTGCAACTCTTAGGAAAACTATGGGTTGTTCTGGAGTTCCCTAAGGGATGGTTCTACTCCCATTTAAGGTGTCGCAAGGGTGGTTTTAGCCTACAAGTGACCACATGTCTATTTGGGCAGCATTAAAGAGGGGACGAGACCCTATTTTAGGGAGCAATCACATCCTTGCAAAATTTGAAGGGAAGCCATAGTAAATTAAGGTTGTTTGGAAGTGTTTTGGGTAGGCTGATAAGGTTTGTTATCATGCCCTAATCGGGTGCCTATTTTAAAATAGTATTACACCACTAAAAGGAGGTATTTATGTTGAAGTTGTTGTTAGGTGGATAGTTATTCCAAGTGGTGAAAGTTTGTGTAGCCTGTGGAAGCCAAGTAGGAAGGGTGAACATGTTAGTTAACAACCCTTACTAGTGGGCATATTCCACAGTGAAACCCAATGATTAATCATTGGTATATTGGAAACTTATTGGATGACTATGACAGCTAATAGAAAGTGTTTCTTAGAGGTAGATGCTACAGTAGGAAGCACAAACCCCTAGGAAAGAAGGCAGAAACAAGAGGAGTTAGAGATGGACTCTTAGATGATGGTTTGATGAAGTGTCCTAGGAGAGGATTGATTTGATGGAGTTTGTTGGCATCCAATAGGAAGGTTTCCTATATTTTTAGATGCCCTAACTTGGAGCAGATTCTACAACGAGGATTGGTCACTCGTGGACTGTTGGAGGGTAGCGTGAGAGTAGACCAAGTGTGAACATGGATTAGGCATTTATGGTCTACCAAAGGATAGCGTGATAGTGCCCATATTGGAGCCTGATGTGCAACAACTTGATGAAAAAATTTAGTTGCTAGACTGGAAGTTGTTGAGCTCAAGGGTCTGATAAACTAGGAGAAGTTTGTGTAGGTCGAGAATTATGTATGGCAAACGAATTCTAAAATAGATGATGGGTAGTCCTATTAGCCTATGTTCATTGTAGGAGATAGAAATCTTGCACTGATAGGTGGTAGCCCTCTGTGCCTTATATTGGTCTTCATTAGAGCAATGCAGGAATACCATAGTGGGTTGAAGTCCCTGAGTAGCTGAGGAGAAGTAGTGGGCATATGGAGATTTTTTCACAAGTGGAGTTGTGAACAACTTGACAGGATTCTCGATGTGTTGATGCATTGGTGGAAGAATGATTAACTAGTGGGAAAATTGATAGCCGAGGTTCTGTGGTCAGATGGAATTGGAACATTGATAGAGGTAGGAGCTATAGATTGGGAGCCGAAGGACCGGGAAGGTATAGGGTACGACCGAGATGAGCTGGGAGAGTCGACTGTATTAGCCAAATGGTCAATGTATATCGATGATCACAGATTGGTTGTCGATGTACTGACACCAAGCCCTAGTTTTATATCTTGTACAAGTGGATGTATGATGGCCATTATCCCTAGTATGGGAGCCCTAGGCTGTTGTATTACATTAGCTCCAAATATATATGGGAGTGAAGAAAAAATACCTAGTGTGATAGATATGGAGACATAGAGGGAGTGACAAGGGAGATGGAGATAAAGTGAGGGAGAGAGAGAGAAGGGTAAGAGAGAGAGAGTAAGAGAGAGAGAGAGAGAGAGAGAGAGAGAGAGAGAGAGAGAGAGAGGTGTTGAAAATGTAACTACGGTTGGTTTTCATAATTACTATTTTACTTTATCATAATGTATTTATTGTATAATTGAAAAAGAAGGAAAAATAATATTATTTTGAAGCATGGGTTTCATTCTCCGTTTACTTATTTATTAGGTCTAAGCCTCAATTGTATGCTTCTAGGGATTTATAAACTCATAAGAGTCATTATCATGTTTATTATACCCTTGTTTGGCTTTTTCATCATGTAAAGAAAAATTATTTTGAGTCAAAATGAGTCATATTTCACCTACTCAAGAAGTCGTCCATGTTTTGGGAAATTCAACCCTATGGAAGTAATATAAATAAAAGGAAAACTTGACCTATTTCGCATCCATCCATCAACAAGTTCAATCTGTAATGAAGGAAGAGAAAAATAAGTGTGAATTCAAGGTAAAAGAAGGTAAAATCAAAAGAATAAAAAAATCGAAGTTTTTGGGCATCTTCTCTCTCACATGTGGGACACTTTTAGGGTTTTTGGGCAAGTTGCAAGCACAAAAATTTCTACAATGATTATAGGTATTAGGTTCTGAGTTGTAGGGAGTCAAAGTTCTAGATTCAAGAAATTTGGAAGGATTTGACTCTTACTTACTTTGGCAGAGTTTGTCTACCTGGATGGAGTGCTCACTTGGTGATTGGAGGAGGTATTTTTCTTGGTAAAAAGGTGTTAGATTGTCTGACTTTGACTTGGTTCTATTATATAATAACAGTGTGACTAGGTTTTCCCCTAGGAGAGGGGTTTTTCCCTAGCTAAGTGCCTATACCTTGTGTCTCCTGTTCTTGTGATATTCATGAATTTTTTATTTGGTAATTGGTTGATGAAAGATAACAAAATAAAGAAGAAAATATGCCAACACAAATCACAAGTAATTATCAATAAAGAGGAATCAAAATACTAATAATGGTATGCATTTATTTCTCAACATGGTATCAAAGCTAAGGTAAAGGAAGAACTATTTGAAGATCACTTTGTTGGCTATCATTTGAAGAAAGGAAAGCACTCTTATAAGGAAGATTTGTCTCATAAATGGAACACTATATGAATATGGGACTGAAGATTCTTAAATAACTCTTGACACAAGAAATAAGCTTTGGTGTCAAGTTCATCTATAATCTATCTAGAGAGTCAAAATTGGAGGATTCATAACTTCAATTACAAGTACATTTGATGATGACAATGCTTGGATCATTAATAGTGGAGTCTCAAGACACATGACAGGAGAAAGTGGACAAATTCAAAAGTTATTAAAAGTATCACCATCTCATTTAGTGGAGATTTAAGACAACAATAGCTAAGCAATCAAAGGTATTGGATCTACTTCATTGAGCCCTTAATATGGTGGAAATATTCATACCAACAACATTCTCTATGTCCCAAGTTTGAAAAATAATTTACTTTTTATTTCTTGACTAGAAGACAAAGGAAATATGATTGCCTTTGTAGATGGAAAAGTTCTTGTTTGGGGAGGTGACTCTAATAACAATGTAAACTTTGAAACATGAACGGAAATGAGTACCCACTTCTTTTAGGTAGGAAAAGATCATTTGATTTTGAAAAGTGCTGATTCAGAATACTCCTAATTTTTTTCAACATGCTTTTGACACTTTAAATTTTCTTACCAAGTATAAACATTATTTTTAAAATGTTATTGATTTTTATGTTGATTTTGAAAAGTGTTGATGCCAGCATCATCCCATATTTTTAGAAGAATTAATTTTTACTTTAAATTTTAAATGCTAATAATTTTAAGTGTATTAAATGCTAATAATTATTTGCTAAATTTCACAATTTTTGAAGTACTCGTCTTCTTATTTTTCCCTGACATAATTTTTTTAAGTGTTTCCACATTTATTTTTTGTTTTCATTTTTTTTTGTAGTGCGATCTTTGAATTTTTGCAGTGTTAAAAAAATGTCAAACTTCTAAAATTTTGATCTTCTATATAATTCTATTTTATGAAATAATATTTCACTGTCCGTGAAATAATTGTCCCTAAAAAATCATTAAATTTTATTAATTTACATAACAATACACATTTTCAATATAACTATAACATAAAAAATACACATTCTGAGACTTTTTGGCTAAAAGTGACATGTCAAATAAACAATTTTTATAGGAAAAAATTAACCAAAAAAGTATTAAAAATAGCATTTTTTATGAATTTTATTTCAAAAATTAATAATAATATATATTTTTTTTCAAAAATCAAATGATTCACATAAAAAATGAAGTGAAAATCACATAATACAAATATTAAACAGATAATAACAATAATTGATTACTTATTATTATTATAAAATGTCAAAGTCAAAACATTAGAAGTATAACTGATTAATAGTTACAAAAAATGAGCTAAAGTTTCAAGCTTAACTAAAATTTAATCAATACTATCATGTAATCCAAACTCTACATCTTCAAGAGTTTCATTATTGTCTTCTTCCACAATATTTTCTGCTTCAGTTTGGTCATGTTCCTCTTTTGATGGATCTCTTATGTCGACGATTCTCCCAAAGTATGCCTTTCCAATCATTCCATCTAATAGTGGTTGAGGTTCCTTTGTTTTTTTTGCCACACAGGATCCATTAAAATCCTCTTTCCTCAAATCAAATTCTTGCATTCCATCTGGAAGAAATTGAAGAACATTAATTCTTTTCTAAATAAATTTGCATTAAACCGAGTCTTTCTCAATGGAATTGCAATTTCTTCCTTTTTGTAAGCAACATGCTAGTGTTGTACCTAATTATCAAGTACAAACGAAATAATTAAGTAAATTAGTATAAAAACATTAAAATTAAAAAGGAAAATATTGAAATTCAATTCTATATAATAAAACTTACCCGAGCCTGAAAATAAATTCAAAATCCAATATCCTTCATTTGAACATAAATCTAACAGATAGTTAATGAATGATTGTGGTTTTTGATATATTTTAACTATCTCTCCTTTTGCTTCTTTATCTTTGTATGTTAGTTTTTTACAACAACGTCATGGAACAATACTTGGCTATGAATCTGTCCATCTACTTGACTGAAAAACATATGCTTATAGCTATCATCGTTTGTCCAACTTTCAACATGATGAACTCAAAATCAATTATAATGGGTTGATCTCTGCAACCAATAATATTTGACTTTTTCCTATAACATGAAATAGTAAAAGTTCAAATAACTCAAGTACATGAATCATTTTTTTAACATTAAAGAAACATACAATTTCAATGTCTTACCATGTAAGCTGCATCCTTGAATTTTATTTTCCCTTCAAGCTGGTTAATAACATTGAAAATTGTGTGTCTGTAAGAAATGTCACAAATCTCCAAAATGGTGATGTTGTGACTTCTATAAATCTCGCAACCAGTTTACTAAAATATTGATAAGTATAAGGATCACTATCATATTCAATGTTTGGGATATTGAAACCATGAGAAATATTTGTAATAACTAGGGAATAATCCCTTTTAGGTATGAGTTTTGCAATGTCTTCACAATCACTTGGTATTATTTGATATTGGATAGTGTGGAGCCCATTCCATAGGAAATGACTAAGAATAGGATCAAGTTCAACATTACTAAGACATTTCTTTCTCATCCATTCCATTTTATTTTTTTAATAAAGCTTTTGAAACTATCCGGTGATCCATTTGCATCCTTCTTAATCTTTAATTAAATAAACAAATATATATATATATATATATATATATATATATATATATATTCATACAGAGAAAAAATTCGTAACTTATTATGATAGGTTACATGTTACATCATCTGGTAGTATGTACTACTATTCAGTCCAAAGACTAATGCAAGCTGTCACAAAACCTGTGTGATGGCCAAAGATCAGTCCAAAAAAATATGGATGAAACCCATGTCCACAAAGTAAGTTCGGTGCATAACATACTGCAGAGATTTACAAAATAGCATATATAAAAAGTACAAGCCGAAATATAAATATAACAAGGGAGATAGTAACAAAATGCTCCCAAGTAGTTGTATAGCTAGACAACCAAAACTACAGGTGCCTCCTCAATGAAAGGCCAATGAAAATATCTGTAAATCTGTCCTCTAGTATGTTCTGTGATATGCCAGGTACCCCAAATTAGCTCTGAAGCTTCTTTGGACAGCTGGTCAGCCACTTTGTTCCGAGACCTGAAAATATGAGTCACTGAGATGGAGTCAAAAAGGGCTCTGAGATGATGGACCTCTCGCAACAATGCAGTCAATGTGTGCGAGTGACAATATGCAAGATTGTTGAACCAATTGATCACAAGTTGTGAATCACCAAATATCTGGATGGAGTTGCAGTGAATATCCCGGGAAAATGTAAGAAGAAGTCTAAGGCTTTGCAATTCGGCGTAGTTGTTTGTGCCAGGTCCCAGGCCCATTCTGATTTCATAATAGTGATGTTCATTTAAATATAGAATGGCACCTCCCCCGCACCCCTGTGCGTTGGATGCACCATCAAAGTAGGCCCATGCCCGGTCATGGCCAATTGTTTCAGGTGTGATGAGAGGAGGAGTACTGTGTATGCGGTCCTCAGGCAAGAGTTGAAAAGTTGCAATAGTGGCAGCGCTTATGCGATCATAGTCAATAGGAGTGTTATTAAATATCTGTTTGTTGCACCCAATCCAAATCTCCCATGCCACAATCAGTGGGAGATTGCGCATTCTTGGGCTGTAAACATGATGTTGCCACCAGTTGGTCCAGGCCTCAATTAATGTTCCGCCCTGCCAAATAAATCGGCAGCCAAGACTAGTGATGACCCGCATCCAAATGCCTTTGATGGAGTTGCAATGTAGGAATAAATGGGTCGTCTCCTCACATTATGAAAGATAGTAGCAGCATCGAGAGGCCCCATGATACGCTCGCCTATGGAGATATTCCATCGTGGGTATGCATTGATTAAGGATGCACCAGAAGAGGGTTCGATGCTTGTGCGGTGCCTTTAATTTCCAAATATTGCGCCACCACCATGCCTGTGTTGGGGCCTCCTTTTGTCGAATAAGGGCGAGGTATCCTAGTTTGGGAGTATAATGACCATTTGGTGAAACAACCCATATCAAATTATCAGCCTGATCACTAATGCGGATGTTTGTTGCTTTTAAAGCCTGGATATAATTTTTCCATTCCCGAATGCCAGCCTGTGGGAGCTCAAGATCAATTGCTTGTAGCCAGGCCCGACCCTGCCAAGAGGAGTTAACCCTGTCCGAGATCTGTGCAAGATAGAGGATATTTCTGTGGGCAAGGTGCTCAATTATGAAATCCGGAAGTTTGTAGTAGACACCACTCCCCGACCAAGAATCAATGCCTATGCGGATTGAAGCGCCATTGCCAATTTTCCATGATAAGCCATTCTGAATAATATGTGTCGCTTTTGTGATAGCCTTCCAAATGATTGATTCACCCGGCGACTGACTGATTCTGTCTCGGATCCATTCGAGAGGGTTCCGTGGCGAGATATACTTTGCCACAATAACCTCTTTCCAGAGGCTTTGTCCATTGATAATGTGCCAAAACATTTTAGCCGCGAGGGCCTGAGAAAAAAGGTGGAGATCTTTTAACCCCCAGCCGCCCCATTTCTTAGGAATGTTAATGCGATCCCCGGCGATCCAAGCAAAAGTAGAAGCCTTTCCTTGGTTGCGCCAAAGGAATTGTCTGCAAATGTTTCTGATTCTGTTAGTAATACCTATAGGTATCCAAGCCAGGGTCATCCAATAGACCGGAATGGCTTCCAGTACAGACTTAATGAGAATTAGTCGACCAGCTTTGGATAACCATCTGTTATACCAGACATTAATTCTGCGCTCAATTTTTGCTATGATCCAGTTCTAGTCTTTGATATTGTAATTTTTTGGTTTAATACGATACCCAAGGTATTTGAGACCATCATTGATATCAATGGATATATAGTCAAATAAATTCAATGAAGTGCCTTGTTCCAGTCTTGTGCACCCGGTCATGATAATAGAGGATTTGGTACCATTAGGTGACATTCCAGTGGCCCTGAAAAAACATTTAAGAAGCAGATCAAATTGTACAGAGTCTTGTCTAGAACCATTAAGGAATATAAGTACATCGTCTACAAATAATAGGTGAGTGAGATGTAATATATCATTGAGCCGGAGCCCCTGTAGGACTCCTCTCTCTTTTGCATTTTTTATGAGAACAGATAGTCCCTCCATGACCAGGACGAATAATAATGGAGATAGAGGCCATCCTTGACGAAGGCCCCTCCCAGCATGAAAGAAGTCAGATGCAGTGTCGTTGATCAATATACTGAAAGTGGCATGGAAAATGCATCCCACAATCCAGTTTATAAATGTATGAGGAAAGCCCGAGTGGATAAGTATAAGATGTAGGTAACTCCAGTTAACCTGATCAAAAGCCTTTGTAAGATCAATCTTGAGAATGGTGGATTTCTGGTGCAGGGTCTTGATGGAGTGGAGGGCCTCCTAGGCAGACCCAACAGCTTCATAGATTTGCCGATGATTCAGAAATGCAAATTGTTCCTTTGCAATATGAGTGGATAAGAAAGGCTTGATGCGGTTTGCAATAATTTTGGATATGATCTTGTATATCCAGTTGCATAGAGATATCGGCCTGAAATCATTGAAGCTGGTCGGTTTGTCTGATTTAGGAATAAGAGCAATAAAAGTGGTATTGAATCCATCATATATCCTACCCCGAATTCTGATGTCCTCAATCATGAGCAGAAGGTTAGTCGACATGAGATCAAATAAGTGTATGAAAAACTCAATGGGCCAGCCATCAGGCCCAGGGCTTTTGTCCCGCTTGAACCATTTCAGAACACCTTCTAATTCGCCCAAAGTGACCGGTGCATTGAGATCATCCATCTGCTCATGTTCCACAAAGATTTTAAATTGCTGAGTAATATGCAAAATGTCTGGGAGATCAATGTTCATTGGTGCCCTATAGAGATTGGTGAAGTTTCTGGTACCCAAATCAGACAATTGTGACTGCGTCTTTGCAGTGAAACCATTTAGATCAGTCAGTTCCCAAATGGCATTAGCGGCCCTGCGTCCATTTGCATGCTGCTGGAAAAATCTAGTGTTTTCATTGCCCGCCTATAGCCAAATGGCTCGACTTTTTAGCCTCCAGTCTTCCTCCTTTTGTCTCAGGAGTATTTCCTTTTCGGCCTCAAGTGCATTATCATCAGTTCTATATCCCAAAAGATCAGCATTGTTGAGTTGGGCTATTTTGATTTCAATATTGTGCAATGCCTCCCTTTCCATTCTCTTTTTGTTCTGAATCCACTGAATAGTGAGGTTTTTTATTCGGATGAGGTTGTCGTTGATAATCCGGCCGGGATCATGATTATTCAGAGGTTCGCAGTGCTTCCAGGCCCGGGAGACCAGCAGGTGGTATTCGGGGTCTTTCAACCATTTGGAGTTGAACTTAAAGGGGGAACGAGCCTTAATAGGACCACAATCGAATTCCAGAAAAATAGGAGAATGGTCAGATTTGCCACCCGTCCCAACCCATTGACGGACACGGGCCAAAATGGAAAGGAGAGGTTGCTTGATAAGAAATCTGTCTAGTCTGCGAGCCAAAGCAGCAGTTCTGATCCTTCTATTTCTCTAGGTAGGTTGAAGCAAAGTGGTCTGAGTGTCAATAAAATTTGAGGCGCCGAGTTTTGAGTTGAAGAACTCTGCCAAGGGATCCCGGGAGGCCTGGGGGCCCCAATATTCCGCAATGCCTAAAGAAAATTTCAGGTCACCTCCCATGATGATGTGGGGTGCATCCAACAAGGTACAGGACAATAGGGAGTTCCAGAAATTCTCCCTGTTGGTGCAGGGCCCATAGACATTGATCAAGGTAAACGCAATCTCAGATATACCAAACAAGACATCCATAGCAAGAACACCCGTCCGGCCCTAACAGTTGCACATCCGGGTGGTTCTGTCGTTTATTCCCAATGCACATCCCCCAGATCTACCATGTGCATCAAGTGTGATAAAATTCCAATTAGGTAAAAATGCCTTCAAGGTAGCCACAACCTCCATGCCAGCACCAAGCGTCTCTTGAAGAAATAGGATATCAATAGGCTTTTGTGCAATCAGTTCCCTCAAGGCCAATCTCTTATCGGGGTTGGCCAGTCCCCTGCAGTTGTAGGAGAGACAAATCATGAGGAAACAGCCACCAAGGGTCTTCTAGCTCTAAGGACCCGCATGAGAGATGATTGAGTTCCAGCTTCCACTTCTAGGTTGTCCCTTTTGATAGCCTTTGCCAATGCAGAAGGTCTACCACGGGATTTGGATGGTATATAGCCCTGACCAGATCCGATGCCGAAGGCCTCACTAGAAAGTGGCTGGGATAGGGATCGAATATATTAATTATGTTTCGAAGAGGAAGTCTTCGATGAGGAGGACGAGTTGCAGACAGATGGTTCAGCCGATGTGTGCTGAATGACGAGGGAGAAAGACGGAGGGGCCACAACGATTGAACAACTGATCGAGGGGAGTTTCAGTGACTGGTTGAGCATGATCGAAGTAGTGCAAGATAAAGTAGTAGAAGGAGAAATATTAAAGCCAACATCTTCAGATGAAATTTTTAAAGAAGGAGGAGAGACAGAGCGATCAGTAAACAAAGAGACAGTGGAAGGAGTAATACCCGGGATGGTCGAAATGCCTAGAGAAAGCACCGGCGAGGACTGTGGGCGAGATCTGGGGAGCGTGTTCGTCCATGTAGGGAATGTATACGGCATCGTCCCAGTGGCGCTCGGAGAATCAGGGGCAGTCATCGGCAGATCAGCCATTCCCATCTTGGTGTTGTTAACAGGCTCAGTCTGTGTGCCAATTGAACAGGATTTCCTTGAGACCATCTTGCCCAACCCCTTCTTTGGGCAGTCTTTATACAAATTTCCCACCTCATGGCATTTCCTGCAGCGAAATGGCATGCCCTCGTAGTCCAGAGGTTGCTGCCACATCATTCCATCAAATAACATGTTAAAGTTTTCATATAATCCATCCCGGGTGTCCAGGAAGATCAGTATGCGTGTCGCCGCTCTGCTGCCTGAAGTCAAGTAGGAGCAGTCATGGTCCAAGTATAGTCCAAAATGTCCCCCAATGTTTCGAAGGGCAGAGTCGTTCCAAAATTGCAAGGGCAATCCTGGCAGCCTCATCCAAATGGGGCCAGCCCCCGCATTCTCTTTCCTGGGATCAAACAGCGAAACCCATCTCTTGAGGTAGACAGGGTCCAACTCAAGATGCCAGTGGTGTTTGAGAGCCCATTCGAATTGGTCCGAGTGAGAAAATGTGAGAGAGAACCAACCTTTTGTCATTACCTGAACTTCCGGAAGCTGATCTAGAGTCCCATTCCAGATCTCACGGGTCCATCTCTATAATCTCGGCGCAGAGTATTTTCGGCCGCGAACCTTCCCAACCAAATTCTTGGCCGCAATGAGGCCCCAATCCTCCATGCCGCTCTCACAGCCAAAGTTAGTGAGGTAACTGAGCTTGTTTTTGGTTACTTTATGCTTCTTTTTAGCAATACTAAATCCCAGTCCTGGCTCAACAGGAGTGTCAGATTCAGAGGACATGTGATTCCTCTCTGGATGGATCAGGTCCTCCGGGATGTTAGCAAAAACCTCGGAGGCCACCGTTTGTACATTGGGCCCTGAAAAATCCGGATGCGCACCGCCACTTACCAAAAGGCTAGACGAGGTAACACAATGAGTGAGAGGGCCCCCAATACTTAGCTGATTCAATAATCGGGAAGCTACTTCGATGTCGTGGAATACCACCTCCGAGAAATGCTCCGCACATCTGGTAGTATCAGTCGCCAGGGTGTCATGAGGAGCCTGAGAGAAATCCCATAGTGCAATGTCCGCCTCCGAGGGCGTGCCAAATCTATACTGCATCAGGTCCCCCATGGGTGAGCTGCTTCCTTCCACGTTGGATAGATCGGGCAGTATAGGCAGCACCCCCTTAGGAGCTGGGTCCAAGTCAGACATCCCAACCAAATCGCTGTGAGGGCCAAGGCCCCAAATATCAACACCCTCCAGTGGATCCTCTGAGTAGTCCACCTCATCCTCATAGTGGCTCATGATGGTGAGTAGGCTGCCAGGCGAGATCTGAGATAAACCTGCAGGAGTAGTCAGAATCCCACAAAAAATGCGAAATAAAACAGTCCAGCTGACAAGCCAGAGACAGCAATGCCAGAGTAGGTCAGAGCAAATGCCAAAAACCTGGACCCAAAACCAATCCAAGCAGGGTCCGCAGTCCAGTGATGGCCCCACCCAGACAGTGTGTAGATAGTTCAAATCGGGGCCCCAAGACAAGCAAATGTAGAGAACCGGTTCTTGTTCACCGAAGGAAGTGTCGAAACCCTGGGCCAATACAGCAGCGCGTGCCAGACAGTGAAATATGCCAAACAGTATCCAAACCTAGTTGAGAATAAACCGTGGCGACCAGTCCGTGAAGCTCCCGAGACCAGAGTAAACAGACCCCAAGCCAAAACACAGAAACCAAAAAGAAAAGAGCATGGAGAACAGTGTTAACAGTGGGGCAAGCAATAACTTTGAGAGAAAACCTCTTAAAACGTGACCTCACGGCAAAAAGTAGCTTCTGGGAATATTGAGGGTTTTCTTCGCCGCTTCTTCACGTCAGCAGAGGCCTGCTCCGCCGTCCATACTATATATATATAATTTTTAAAATAATAATAATAAAAATATGAATAAAAATGAATGTATACATCAACATACATTTTTAAATGCAACATAAAAATATTGTAGCTTTGATGTAGGACTTGAATCTCGATAGTTGTGTACAACATCTTCCCAATTATCTTCATTCAACAATTTAAACAGTTGTTCTTGTATTCTCATATAACATTATGACTGAATAAATAAAGTAAAAAATGTTAATATAGTGATATGTATAACAAATACTACCAATAATAATATATTATATTTAACAAAAACTTATAATCCAGAAATAAGTAAAAATAACAAACTTAATTTAGAAATTTCTAAGACATTTCTTCAAATGACAATTCTCCTCACTTTACATGAGATAATATTTTTTTTGACAATTTTTTCATCCTTCACTACTTGCATTTATCTCCAAGGTGTGATAGTCATATTTTCTGGAATTAGCTTCATTTCAGGACCTGATTTACTGTTGGTACATATCAATGGTTTAGACTTCTTGACCTTCTGGAAGTTTATGCCAATGTTCTCCCACATCTCAAAATTATCATTAATCAATTCCCATATCTCTCGAGTTCTAAATTCCAGCTGGAAAATGTTATCCATACCTCTGAATATTTCAAAATTTACTTTTCCACCTTTTGAATTGATTTTTTCCTCAATTTGATAACCTATTTACATACAACATTCCTTCTGAAAAACATGATCAAACTTTGTCTTATCCCCACCACATTTTTCTTCAAATTCATTATGAATAAATGTAACCCTTTAGATGAAAGTCATAGACATCCTATACTCATTATCTGTATTATAATCCTGTGCCAATAAATTTGATTTTGTGTCTGTTAAAGATGGCATAAATGATACATTTCATTAGTTCAAAATGTGGGTTATTGGAATATTCCTCCATCAATTGCCTTTGAGATTCTACATAATGGTTCTCCACAAGTACGCAATATTTGTATTCAAAATTTTTTGACTTGCTAAATGTTTCTTTGTTGGGAACATGAATTGGATAAATAAGAAGAACATAGCCAACCACATGTGCATATGGATTGTACCTCATTAATGTTTTCAAATTGAGAACATTTGAATACTGGAAGTGGTGTGGCTTTCTAGTTTGATACTGGAATTGTCCTTCATATTGCTTGTAGATTTGACGAACATTAAGTTGAAATGACCGACCACCCTCAATTAAATTTGTCTTCATCAAGTGATGTTGAATGAATTTTTGTTTTTTTTTTAATAACACCATTCCCTAAATCAGCTCCCATGTAATGATTTTGCTTCTTCCTTATGAGTTCTCACTAGGACCTTCACTATTGATTAGATTTGGATAAAGAAACTAAGTGATAAATAAAATTTCAAAGTTTTCAGAAGTGTGCCTAACCTGAGCGACTGGATAGATCTCATCTTCCTGATTCCGGCGCTATGAATGGTTCGAAAAACCGACACCGTATGAAGAAGTTATCACGATTTGAAAAGTCCAGTAAACTGTAATTTTTGGCCTTTGACCAAGTTTGACTGGGTTTTGAATATTTAAAAAAAAGGGAATATTCCTAGAATATTCCTCAAAATATTCCCCAAAATATTCCTTCCAGGCCAGCACTATTATGACAAGTGTCAGGATGCTATTCGTAGGTGGATTGTACATGGATTTGGGAGCCAATTAGAGGCCCCCACGTGGTCCAGGTTTGATGGTCTAAAATTTTTGGAGCGGACTGGAGTCGACCGAATGACCTCTCGCCTACACGCGCCCGCTCTTACCACTCTGGGCTATGGTTATTACTTAACCATATTGTGTTCAACATTTATTTAACATGTAATGATTTTGTATTTGGGGGTTGAGTGGGCCAGCCCCCTCCCCATATGACCGTGTTCTGTGATCCAAGGGCCATTAACCAACGATTATAAACCATCTCTGCCAACTTTTTTGGCCTTGTCACATGCAATTAAATCCCAACAGTTAAGTTTTAGAGGCGCGGTTTATGTGGAATGGATTTCGTTAACAGCCCACGAAGACCATAGGGCAAGGGACCATGTGGCCACCTCGGCGGTAACATTTATTATAACTGTTAGACTGGAGGTAATTGTGGCTAGCACCTACAAATTAGTAGAAGTAGCCATTTTAGCTTTAGTTAACTTCAGTGGGCCCATTTTTAGTGGAGTGTTGTTAGGGGACACTGGAAAAATGTTGTTTAGGCTCTATCTTGAGCTAGATTCGACCATTATGAGAGTGTGAATATTTAATTTTGACTTTCTTGGACACTCCAGACTCATTGGTGAGGGTTGTAGAGCCATAAAAGAACTTTTGAGCAGGTTTTTTCTTCAAATAAGTTTTAGGGGCCACTACGGCCACCAGGGGCCAACAACATTTTGAAGCTTAGCTATGGAAGCTAGAGGCCTTATTCAGGAATCCAATAGTCGATTTTGGATGTTTCAGACATTATGGAACTAATGGTGTGGTTTTCAGAGCCTGTAGAGGACTTTTGAAGGCTGATATGATTTAGAGAAGTTCCACAGGCCACTAGGGCTAGCAAGTGCCAATAGGAGAATGAGGCCCATCCAGAGCAGCCAGTATCCATTCTCAACAAACCAATAGTCATTTATGGCTTTTTTGATACTTATAAATATAGTTATGGAGTTTTTAGAAGATTTTTAAAACTTCTGAAGGTTGATATGCTTCAGATATTTTTTCAGTGACCCTAGAGCCGAGGGGTGCCACTAGGTGTTGGTGGCGAAACTAGAGCAGCCGAAGGCCAATTTCAACGAACCAATAGTATATTCTAACTATTTTTGACATTTAAAATCCAATGAAAGGATTTTCATAGCCATTTGAAGAATTATGAAGGTCGAAGAGCCATAGGGAATTTTTGGGAAGCCTAGGGCCATGAGTGGATGGAGGCCTAGATTGGGGAGCCAGTGCTCTGTTGAAGCAAATGATTAGTACATTTTGGAGGTTTGATATGTGTTGGAGACAGTAGGTGAGGTTTCAGGGACAAAAAAAGAATTCTAAGGGAGTTAGTGCCACTTCGAAGCTTAGGGAAGGTTAAGGGTACCGACAAAAGGAATCAAGTCTAAGGGAACCTAGTTATGTTTTCAGAGTGATGACAACCATGAAAGGGGTATGATGGTATTATAAAACCATTGGTTCAGTTTATATAGCCATTGGATTTGATTTTATAACTTTTAAAATAATAGTTTCCTCATAATCCCAAAGAGTAAAGTGAGTTGACATAGGCTCAAGGAGAAGTAGCCCATGATATTCGAGTGAAATCCTAGATTAAATTTTACGTTATTTGTTGATGTTTATTTTTTTCATTATATGGCTATTGCATTGCACATGTTTAATATCAGAAAAAAAATGGTCTTAAAGCACTTAAATAGTTAAAACACATACACTGTTTCAAGTATAAAATTCCACACAAGTCAAGTATAAGCTATATCTTTTATTTGTTTAACTGAGTGGGAGGTTCTTGAAAAGCATAACAAGTTATCCAACCCATTTTCAGATCAAGTTGGTATCGGAGCATAGTTTCTTGCTTGATAGAGCACTAGGTTATTTGTTTGACTTGAAAGGTGTTTAACAGTGCAAAGAATTTGACTGTTTGCAAACTGATTGCTGCTTACAATTTTGAGTTTGCTAGAGGGGAAGGGAAAGCTAATGTTAGCTAAGTCCAGAAGAGGACAAGAAGGAAGAAGATCTGAAGGCATATTACTTACCCAAAGGACCTCAAGACAACCCTTCAAGCATAAGAGGTTTTGTTTGCAAAAGGCTGTTTGAAGAAGAGCTTGACTCTACAACCATTTTGTTCAAAAGCTTTGTCAATTGTTTTTCAAAGGTTTGTGAATTTTTTTGAAGTTCTTTACTTCATTTTCATAATGAAAACTTCTTCAAGTGAGGTTTCAAAATCCTCCTCCTTCACATGATTCTTCGATGAAGACATGAAGCGAGACTTCTACATCCTAAAGGATAGAGTGCAAATTCAGTTTGAAGATAGAATGAAAAACATTGAACTTCATGAGAAAATGGTTGCTATGAAGAAAGAGAAATAAGGAATTCTTCAAATATTTCATGAGATGGAGATGCAGCTCCATCAAGCCCAAGAGTCCTTAACCAAGAACATGCATGAAGCAGAGGTAATTCACTCTAATTTTTCTTCAAATTCCTCCTCAGAAAGATGTGTAGGCACATTTGAAAAGCACACTAGAGGTATAGGGTCCAAGTTAATGTTAAAAATGGGCTATGAAGGCAAGGTTTTAGGAAAACATGCACAAGGCATGATTGATCCTATTTTGGTTGAGGAAAGGCTTAAGAAATTTGGTCTTGGTTATGTTCAATATTATGGCAAAAACTCTACATCCATGAAGGCATGTGAGGCAACTCAAAAGAGAACTTTTGTCGCAAGTTCTAAACCACAAACTTGTTAAGTTTTTTTTTAAAGTTGATTTCCATTTTTTGAAGCCTATGTTGTAGCAAGATGTCTATAGACATGCAACTTATGGCGAGCATGAGATTTCAGAAAACTATCAAGACATAAAACCTGATGTTAGTCTTCAAAGACAAGATGGAACCTCTACAAGTTCATCTCCTCATGAAGGAAAAAAAGACAAACATGCAAAGAAAAATTTGAGGTATAATTATTCCCATAGTCAAGTTGATTATGTTTCTCATAAGCATGACAAATCTTCATGCGTGAATGGAAGAAAGAGTTGCTGTGCATATTTTGGTCTGCGTAACCATGTTGTTTCAAAATGCAGGAAGAGGATGAAGGGGTACAGGAAACAGTTGAGGCAAAGGAAAATTGAAAATAAGGTGCAAAAGACTTGCACACATTGCCAGAAAAAGGGACATGTTGTTTCCTAATGTTGGACATTGCATCCAACTAATCATCCCAAGCACATGAGGCAAGAAGATAGAAATACTGGCGAAAGTGGAACCAAAGATTCCATCATTGATGTGAGAACAAATTTTTCACATGAAGAATATTTTCAGTAGCAAAATTTTCCATGGAAGTGGATTGGTGAGAAGTGGTTTGGCTTATTAACACAGTAAGACATACATTCATTTATAAATATGAAAATTCCAGTTATGTATGAATGTTTTATACTGTAATCTCATGTTTTTGCGAGCCACCCTGGATTGATCATGAAGGACATGATGTTCAACTACCTTCTATCAAATTCTTTCCATAAATTTCTGAGTGAGTTCAAGGAAGACAATTCTGGATTGGAGGATAAGAGCATTCAAGAAGGGGAAGTGTTGACTACCTTCGAGTTGCGGTTCAAAGGCACTAAGCCATGCAAGGAAAGTGTATGGAGGCTGAAAAGTGAGGGTGTTGTACTCTTATCTACTGAATAGATCAGGTAATCAACCTTTTGGGGTCCAAAAGATTCCCAATGGGGAGATGTGATCATATTTGGATCAAGGACCTAAGTGATAGCTAAAATTTCAAAGTGGTCAGAAGTGTGGTGAACCTGAGCAATCGGATATATCTCTTCTTCCTGATTTTGGTGCCGTGAACGGTTCAAAAAACCGACACCATATGAAGAAGTTATCATGATTTGAAATGTCTAGTAAACTGCAATTTTTGGCCTTTGACCAAGTTTGACTGGGTTTTGAATATTAAAAAAAATATAATATTCCAAGGAATATTCCTAAGAATATTCCAAGGAATATTCCTAAGAATATTCCTGGAACATTCCCCAAAATATTTCTTCTAGGCCAGTAATGTTATGACAAGTGTGAATATGCTATTCGCAGGTGCACTGTACGTGGTTTTGGGAGCCAATTAGAGGCTGCCACGTGGCAGGCCTGAAGGTCGCCACGTGGCCCATGTTTGATGGTATAAAATTTTTGGAGTAGTCTGGAGTCGACCGCATGACCTCTCGCTTGCATGTGTCTGCTCTTACCACTCGGGCTGTAGTTAGTTCTTAACTATTGTGTTTGGCATTTATTTAACGTGTAGTGATTTTGTATTTGGGGGTTGAGGGGCCCAGCCCTGACAGCCAACCCCCTCCCCATACGGCTGTGTCTCATGATCCAAGGGCCATCAACCAATGATTATAAACTGTCTCTACCAACTGTTTCGACCTTGTCAGATGCAATTAAATGCCAATAGTTAAGTTTTAAAGGCGTGGTTTATGTGCAATGGATTTCGTTAACTGCCCATGAAGACTGCGGGGTCAGGGGCCATGTGGCCACCCCGGCGGTAACATTTATTGTAACTATTAGACTGGCAGTAATTGTGGCCAGCGTGCCCAAATTGGCGGAAGGAGCCAATTTAGCTTCAGTAATTGCAATGGGCCCATTTTTAGTGGATTGTTGTTAGGGGACACTGGACAAATGTTGTTTAGGATCTATCTTGAGCTATATTTGACCATTCTGCGAGTGTGAATAGTTAATTTTGACTTTCTTGGACACTCCAGACTCATTGGTAAGGGTTTAAGAGCCATCAGAGAAATTTTGAGTAGGTGGTTTCTTCAAATAAGTCATATGGGCTACTAGGACCAGTAGGGGCCATGAACAGTTTGAGGCCTTGCTAGGGCAGCTAGAGGCCTTCTTCAAGAATCCAATAGTCAATTTTGGATGTTTCAAAAATTATGGTAGTAATGGTGCACTTTTCAGAGCCTTTAGAGGACTTTTGAAGGACGAGATGCTTCAGAGAAGTTCCAGGGGCCACCAAGGCCAACAAGTGCCAGCAGGAGAATGAGGCCTATCCAGAGCAGCCATTATCCATTCTCAGCAAACCAATAGTCATTTCTGACTTTTTTGATAATTTTGAATCCATGGATGGAGTTTTCATAGGATTTTGAGGACTTCTGAAGGCCGAGATGCTTCATATAAGTTTTCAGTGACCCTAGAGCTAGCGGTGCCACGAGGTGTTGGAGGCAAAATTGGAGCATTTGGAGGCCAATTTCAGCGAACCAATAGTCTATTCTAGCTATTTTGGACATTTTGAATCCAGTGAAAGGATTTTTAGAGCCATTTTAAGACTTCTGAAGGTTGAAGAGCCACAAGAAAGTTTTGGGCAGCCCACGTCCATCGATGGATGGAGGCCTAGATTGGGGAGTCAGTGCTCCTTTGGAGAAAATGATTAGTCCATTTTGGAGGTTTGATATGTGATGGAGAAATTAGGTGGGTTTTTAGGGACAGAAAAATAATTCTGAAGGAGTTAGTGCCACTTCAAAGCTCAGGGAAGCTTAAGGGCACCGACAGAAGGAATCAAGTCTAAGGGAACCTAGTTCTGTTTTTAGAGTGATGGCAGCCATGACAGGGGTATGATGGTATTCTAAACCCATTGGTTGAGTTCAGATAACCTTTGGAGTTGAGTTTATGACTTATAAAAGAATATTTTCCTCATAAGTCCAAAGAGCCAAGTTAGTTGACATAGGCTCAAGGAGATGTAGCCCATGATATTCAAGTGAACTCATAGATTAAATTTGTTGTTATGTGTTTATGTTTATTTGCTGCATTATACGGCTGTTGCACATGTTTAATATCAGAAAAAACAAATGGTCTTAAATCACTTAAACAGTTAAAAAACATACACCTATTTCAAGTATAAAATTTCGCACAAGTCAAGTACACTACAAGGAAAAGACCCTCTAGTGGAGGTTATAAAGGAGGTTTTTAGTGTTATAAAATTGGCCAAAATTGTCAAAAAAACATATGCTACCACATCCGTTTCTGGTAACGGAGGTTTTGACAGAGCTTTTAACGAAAATTGAACACAACTAAAAAAAAATGGGCAGCCAGAGGTTATTACAGATTTTTTTCCATTGGTGCTCTTATCAGGTTTGAACGCATCGGTGCATATTGGTAGACAACGCACTGGGGCGGTCTAAGGAGAATGCACCGGGCCGTTAAGGAAAACAACATCACCAGGCATGGTGTTGGTGATACAACGCACAGGGCTGTTTTAATTGGTCTTAGGATTTGAGCAGTGCCCATAGGTCGTATAAACGCACCGGTGCATGTATCTTTATGAGGCACCGATGCTCTGTATCACAAAAAGGAACTGAGATTTATAATTGGTATCGGTATTTGTGTGGTGCACATGGCATGTACAAATGCACCGGTGCTTATAGATACATAAACGCCCCGATGTGCATTATCACACAAATGCACCGATATTTATAACTAGAATTGGTATTAGTGTGGTGCCCATAGAATCATAAATGCACCGGTGCGTATAGACACATAAATGCACTGGGTTTCATTTTGTTTTTTTTTTAAACATCCACCTCTGATATTCCAATTATTGTGATTGTTTTAAATTCATTATTCATCAAAATTTGACACATCTTATAACAATATTCATATTAATTACAATTTTATTAATGCATTTGAATGTGTTGTTTGGATTAATTTGTTATATCATATCAGAATTATTGTGGTTTTTTTAAATTCATTATTCATCAAAAGTCGACACATATATATAATCTTATAAAAATGTTCATATGAATTAAATTTTTATTAGTGCATTTGAGAACGACAATGGAGAACGCAATAGCGACAATGGAGAACGCAACAGAATAAATTAACACACACACACACACAGACACACACACACACACACACACACACACACACACACATATATATATATAAGACAGTCTTTATCATACAAAATGGGACAATTATTCGTATCCCTTTGTCTTTCAATTGGGACACTATGTCCATTTACATTAAACAAAATGTTTGATTTCACAGACATATTTCAAAAAATAAAACACCTTGCTTTGATATCCAAATTACATAGTGATCATCATTCTTCGCTTCAATTGTTGTCACTGCCAGAGCTAATTCCATGACGGGTTATTTTCAGGAATGTTGTGTTCACGGCGTTGATTGTTTTCTTCTTCTTCATTTTCCATCTACAAACATAAAAATAAACTAAAATGAGTGTATATACATTGGTGAGAATAATGAAAATTCCAATATTAAATAATATACATCAATGTAAATCGAAAAGAAAAATGACGTACCATAGCAACAATTGACTCATAAACTATACACATTCTTTCAAAACCATGTACCATGCGATCTTTCAAAATTTCATCTGTTGGCGCAGTTCCATACTTTGTTTCCTGCAAGTTTTATACCCCATAAAAAATCATATATTTAATATAAAATATGCTTTTGTTCTATTAATTATAGACGGAGCTAATTAAAACAAGATTGATAAATGCTTACAAATTCCACAATTAAATTCTGATATGCCAACATATACTCACAACCCATATTTAACCCAATTTCAAACAATTTGTCTGATTCTTCTTCTTTGTATGTTAGCATCTGTTTGAAGACATTCAATGATGTTTTTTGTAAAACAACTTAAAAAATACAAAAATGAAATCTAGTTAAGTTTTTATGAGGAATTAACAATTACTCACAAACTTAGAGATCAACCATTTTCTTCCTTGTCATCTTGTTTTATGTTCTGAATGGGTTCCATTTTATTTTATTTTCTGCAAAAAAATTCTTGAAAATTAATATTTAATGCTAAATTGTTTATTTATTGTACCTAATGATCGAAAAATTCAATGGTTACATATTACATTTGTTGGAGTTAATGCTTACATTCCATATTTTAGAAATTAGTTTGTGATGGTTGAGAAATTCTCTCAACCTCTCTATCTAAATTAGGAATAAGTTGGATCTCAGAAACTCTATTTAATAGAGTGATCTGAATGTAATCTGTGTGTGTGAGTGTGTTTACACATACACCATTTATACATAATATATGAGTGTGTTTAGTAATTGTGTGATTTAGCTATTTCTATCATGGTATCAAAGCGAATAAGATGAGTGGCCTGTGTGCTATGTGTAGAATTTGTTTTCTGCTTGTTTGCTTCTCTTCACACTCTCGAAGCTACTGTTAGAAAGGCCTTGATGGATGCCTTATACATGCTCTAAAATCTAATGCGTTGAAGGACCCCACGGCACCATCTGTGGTATTCTGCGTATCTGCTGACTGGAATTTTTAAATTGCTACATTCTGAGCAGCGTTGTTACTCCTATTTCCCAACTACGGTGAGCAAAATTCGAAAAACGTTTGTTGTTCACGTGAACGTCTCGAGATTTCTTTTGCTAGAGATCGCCTATCGCGCTGCCGGTGTTGAGCCTGCGAGATCACCCATTGCAGTGAGTGGATTTACGTTGGAGAGTCGGTACAATATGGATCTCAGAAACTCTATTTAATAGAGTGATCTAAATGTAATCTGTGTGTGTGAGTGTGTTTATACATACACCAATTGTACATAATATATGAGTGTGTTTAGTAATTGTGTGATTTTAGCTATTTCTATCAACATTTGAAGCACTTTGTTCTATTTGTTCCACTAGATCCCTCAAACTTTTGTAAATTTTTTCCTCCTTTCGTTAACTTGCAACACCACTCCAGATGAGCTAAGGAGCAATTCATTTTCATTTGCATGTTCTATTTTTTTCTTTTCTTAGAACAACATTCATTTTCTGAGTTGTTGGTCACTGTAGAACATTAAACAGATTTTAATTAGTAGACTGTTTGACACATGTTATCTAATAATTTTAAGTATATTATTAATGATAATTAAAAAAATAAACTCATATTGGATCGATAGTATTGTTTCATTCACTTGATTCATCTTTTTGCAATTTTTCCATTAAACGTTTATGCTCTTCTAGTCGTAGATAAAAAATAATCATATCGAGATTCGTAATTTTGTGGCTCTACATGATACACAGGAAACAATACATATTAGTTAAAGTTACATATAGTTCAAAAATAATATTTTTTTTAAAGAATTTACAAAGAAATTGCCTTTTTTGCTTTTCTTGATGTGTTAACAATATTTTTGTTATTTGATATCTTGTCAATCATTTCTTTATCAATCTGAAACCTATAGCATATCATTCATTAATATATTTATAAATAAATTCTTAACTTTTCAGTTAGAAAATAAATCTCGAGATACTAGTGCGCCTTTCATGAAACCAGCACCGCCACCGGTGCGTGTATATATTAACAACACACTGCCAAACAGTATAATACGTCATACAGTGCATTCGGTATTATAAATGCACTTCAAAAACATTGTAATAAACCTAACGGTGCGTGGGGTATTATAAACGCACTGCAAAAATGGTGTCATACACCGTACGGTGCTTTCCTAGTTAAAGAGAGCTCCAGTGCCCTATTTCAGATTTGGCGCACGTATTTAAAAAAATGTCTTCAATTTTTTACGACATAGAACTTTCACGATGCATTGTAATAATACAGAGCACCGGTGTGGTGGAGTACGCAGGGCGCACCGATAAAGAAAAATCCATTTTTTCAAAAATTCATGCAATTGCCAAATGGATTGGGATCTGGCTATGCAAGTCATCCCATGGGTTGGACGTCAATCTAAATTGAAAAACCCTAATTCTGAAATTACAGAAACAGGGAGAAGAAAGGGAAAAAACAAACAAATAAAGGGTTTAGGGTAAAAATGGATAAAACTGTAGGAAAAAATAAAAAACTACAGAAAAAAGTAAAAAAAAGAATTAAATTTAATCACGAAATGGTTTAAAATTTTATGATAAAGGACTTGAATCACCATATTTTTGGTTTCTGATTGTCTGAATACTTCTATTGGAACGTATTTCGCCATCCACGGTGCCCTCGTGCTCTCTTGCTGCAAGTCTATCTCCTGCAAAAATCTGACTGAATTTTTTTAGCAAAAATAGTGAAATAATGAAAAGTCTTTAGTATTTAAAGAATTATTTTATCAAATTAGATTTTCGAAAATATTTTGTCGCCCATTTTTCAAATTGCCGTTTTTTTTAACTTAAAAAAAATAGAGCTACATTTTTTTATTTTCATTTATTCGTTTCCGGTGCACGTAAATGTGATGCACCGGTGCATTTTATTAATACTACGCACCAGGGCGTGTTAGGATAATAAGCACACCAGACTTTTAATTTTATTTTTTATTTTTTTGTATGTAAGATCATAAAAAATAATGATAATTATAAAGTACATGAATTTATTTTCATTATTTTCTAAACTTTATATATGTAAGATCATAATAAAATAATGATAATTATAAAGTACATGAATTTATTTTCATTTTTTTCTAAACTTTATGTTACAAAAATTCGTATTATTCTAGATTTGTTATTTTACAATTATTTTCAAATTTACAAATTTAAATATTTTAATAAAATCATTTCACATTAATACAATTAAAATTTTCACATTAATAGAATTAAAATTTTACAAATTAAAATTTTACAAATTAAAATTTTACATACAATTACATTAATTAAAATTACAATTACAATTAGAATTAAAATTACAATTACAATTTTACATTAATTTCACATACATGAATTACGATTAGAATTATAATTACAATTTTAATTTTACATACAATTACATTTACAATTTTACATATAATTACATTTACAATTACAATTACAATTTTACAAATATTTTACAGACAATTCAATTAAAATTACAGTTACAAATACAATTACATTTACAATTTTACATATAATTACATTTACAATTATAATTACAATTTTACAAATATTTTACATACAATTCAATTAAAATTACGATTACAAATACAATTACAATTTGTGAAATTTACATACAATTAGAATTACAATTACAATTTTACAATTTTTCATATATACAATTACAATCATTTCACAATAAATTAAATATTACAATTACAATTAAAATGTTACATTAATAAATATTTTACATACAATTACACTTAAAATTACAATTAGTACAAATACAAATACAATTTTACAATTTTACATAAAATTAAAATTAAAATTACAATTACATTCACGACATAATATTTAATAAATATCATGGTCATTTAATAATATTAAATTAATTAATAAACATCATCACGATCATGATAACCATCATACAAACATCATATTCGACTAATAAACACATTCAATTAATATCAAATTAACATTATATATTAACATCATCACAACACAAACATCAAATATACATCTCAATATAATGTCAAATAACTCATGCGCCTATCACATATACACATCTATTTGCAAGCTAAACATTAAATGAACATATCTAACATGACTAACAATATGCACCACATCATGATGATCATCAACATGAAAATTAAGTACAACTGCAACATGAACATAAAATACATGGACCATATATATATATATATATATATATATATATCTGAATAATGTTAAAAATATACAACTGTAATATAAATCATGTCATGGATCAAGCTCTGGTGGTAGTATAACAACATCATGAATAACACTAGTAGAAGTGGATGCGGCCTGCTCAGTAACGCTGGGTGCAGCCTCGACAGTCGATGGTCGACTAGCCTGCTCATGATCATGATGATCACTAGTACTGATGGATGCATCCGCTGGTGGTAGTACAACATGATCAATATGAGACGTAGTAGTAGTGGAGGCGGCCTGCTCAGTCAATATTATTGCAGCCTCGGCAGTCGATGGTCCAGTCTGCTCATGATGATCGTGACTAGTACTCATGGTGGATGATGTAGGCTACTGACTGGACG
Source organism: Pinus albicaulis (assembly GCA_034641835.2). Taxonomy (NCBI): domain Eukaryota; kingdom Viridiplantae; phylum Streptophyta; class Pinopsida; order Pinales; family Pinaceae; genus Pinus; species Pinus albicaulis. Next base: position 363,478,713 of record CM076572.1, on the reverse strand, counting down.
TGGCCGATGGTCCAGCCTCATCTCCATGATGACTAGTGTTAGATGCTGGTAGTGGAGCCTCACGCTGATCATCAGGCGCACCGTAAGGTGAACGATCATGAGATGCATCTAAGTGGCTGTTGGCAGACTATCCATCATGTGCCGCAGCTCAAATACGCCTATAACTACGGACAATCCTCCTCAATTGTGTAACAGTTGCCGTAGCTCCTACGACATGCCACATCAGGCCGTACATGTCACGCAGCATGCCTCTCCACATCTGTATCAATCTATCATCACCCTGTATATCTCTATAATGAGCGGGCCTGATGCCCGCATCTAAAATCAGTCCACAGAGTTGACTTCCCAACTCCATCCAGTATCTGGTCTCTGGTCAACCACGCCTAGCAAAAGGCGGTACCGGTGCACCATGAGGCGCATGAGGATCATCCCGATCATCTGGCGCATCAACCATCTCCTAATCGAAATCATCAAGATCAACACCTGGATCATGTGGTGGATCTGGCATCTCATCGCCATCAAAAGACCCAATGTCTGCAAAATATATACAAGTACACAACAATAATTAGACAATTTCATTACATAATTTAATAAAAACAAGTTAAAGAACATGCTAGAATAAATATAAATAAAATAGTAATATTAACTCTATCATCTGGCGGCTCATTAGGAGTGAAGAGGATGTTGGGACATCCTCGCCAATCTAGTCCAACATAAGGACATGGGACCATGATGAAGGGATGCATCCTACCAACGATGGCTAGTAAGTCCAGTGAATCATGTGATATCCTCGTTGGAAACATAGTGTCTCCCCTCTTGGGCATCATTTTCCCCCACATGCGCATCTGGGCCTGCAACATCGGCCTACGAGGCTGTTGAACAAAACTCGGCCTCATCTCTGGAAACCTCTCAAAAAAAATAAAAAAATATTTGAAGCAAAAGGGAAGTTGACCCTCCCTTGCACATGAGGATGACATCTATCTAAGGTCGTACAAAACTGTCACAAAAAAATGGCAGACCACTTGACAAGTCGTGGCTGTTGTACAAAAGAATCAACTTAATATAAAAGCGAGCAACTAATGCATTGCCCATCACTGGTGTTGTGCGAAATGATCGAAGCAATAATAGAGAGGCACTGCATGTCCTGTCTACCAAAAGCACCTATACATAACTGACCTCTAGGTACCTGAAACTCTGAAGGAGATAGTACATGTGCTCCAATGTATCTATGGGAGTAAACTAACTGACTCATTGCTACACAACTAGGTGGCACGTTTGGGAATGAGGGAAAATCCACCCCTCTCCTCGATAGTCCTGTTATAAAATAAATTTCCTCCTCAGTGGGTGTGTACCACTGGTTAGGACCAACCTGAAAAGCCTATCGGTGGGCATTCCAACTGCCGATAAGATGTCTCAAAAGCACACTATGGGCCTTTAGGCCAGAAATAGCCTCTTCATAGAACTTGAGGAGGCCTACCTACTTAAGGATCTCCTGGGTATTAGCAGTAATAGGGTGAGGGCATCCATCTCTCCCCCTCTCTCTCGCCTCCCTTTGGCGAATCATGTCATACTGTTCTGCTTGTTGTTGCTGTTGTTGCTCCCGTTCTCTCTCAATAATTGCCATATTAAATAATTTTTTTTATTAAAACAAAAATGTACTTATAAATATACATATATAATTTTTTTTGAAAAAAAAACACACATAAAAGTTGATGCTCCATAAAAATAGTCATGCACCGGTGCTGGTGCGTTATATTTTAGCGCACCATCCTCGGGGCCACTAAAGAAACTGACCGCACCGGCTTCAGTGCCGATGTCTATTTTTCAAGCACCGCGGACGGTTTATAATTCAGAATAGCGGTTTGTTGATTGAAATATACGCCCCAGCGCGTATAGTCATGTCAGCGCATTGAGTTCATGACAATGACATAGTTGACAGTGTGATATTTTACTTGGCCACACCGTTGTCCCTCTCGGAATGCAAAATGCGGTGCGCTGATATAAACCGGGGCGGCAAATGCAATCAACACACCGCATTGTGATTGCCGGGGTCAACGGTGCGCCTAGATAAATGAGTGCACCACCTTTTTATTTTGTTATTTTTAATTTAAAATTATTCAGGGCGCCTTCCGGAACCGCCCTGGAAACGGTGCAGTTACCGTTAGCACCAGTAGCGGTGCTGCCTATAAATTTTACAGGTAGCACTGTGACCGGTGCAAGCTAAACAGCTTGAGCGCATCGCACGACAATTTTTTTTTTTTTTTTTAATGGTTATTTTTAGGTTTATTTTAATATCTAATCCCGTAAAAGGCTTAATTATAGAAAAAATAGAAAAATACCTGTACATTTCACGGTCGAGGAGGCATATTGGCTGTAAAATTTGAAAACTAAAATTTTTCCACTGTTTTTCAAAATGCAAGCTGTAGATTGGTTCGCAATGCAGAGCAGCAATGCGTGCAATGGGTGCAATGAGAGCACCGATGGCAAGGCAGCTCAGAAATAAGAAAATAGCATTGGGGCTTGAAAGCTCTGGAGCACTAAGGAAAGTGAATAATGAAGTTTTTTGGCCGTAATTTTTTTTTTATTAACCCTGTTTCAGTGTGCGGGGTTTTATAAGCGCACCGGTGCAGTTAGGAAAACTGCATTGGGCGGTATCAATTTTCAGCGCGAAAACTTTATGATGCACCAGGGTGGCGTAATGGTAAAGCACTGGTGCGTAATAGTCGCATAGCACCATTTTTTTGGCCTTATTTTTTTTTTTATATAACGCTATTCCAGTGCGTGCTGTTTCTGGTGCACCGGTGCTCTTAGAGAAGAACGCACCTGCTCGTTTCTATTTTGGCGCGATGTTTTATGATGCACTGGTGCGGAAGAGTATTGACGCCCCAGTGCATTATAGTAATTGGACACCCTGGTAGTGTGTACTTCGCGCACGTTGTCCAGTGTGCCAATGTTTGGTGCGCACCGGTGCGTTCTATGGTATCGTGCATACCAGTAATTGATAGCTCAAGAGCACTGGAAAATTGTAAAATCCAGGTTTTTTGTCATTTAGTTTAACCCTTTACCAGTGCGCGTTATTTATAGGCGCACTGGTGGTCTTTGCAGCAAACACACTTTTCGATTTGTGTTTTGGCACGTTTTTTATGATGCAGCGGTGCGGTTTCTGTCTACCGCACTGTGTGGTTTCGGTGTTGGCATTGTGTTTTATAATGCACCGACGCGGACGAGTTGTGAGGCACCGGTGCTCTATTATATTATGATGCACTGGGCGTGTGTGTATGGAGTGCACGGTGTCCGGTGTGCCAATTATTTGGGCTGCAGTAGTGCTTCATTTTTTTGAGAGCACTGGGGCGAGTTTTAATGATAAGAGCACCGATAGGAAAACATCCACAAAACCCTCCGCCCGCCAACCTCCTCTAGTAACCTCTGCTAGAAACGGATGTATGGGGTATTTTTCTTTGTGGTTCCTCAAAAAAATCCGCTAGAGGGTCTTTTCCTTGTAGTGATATAAGCTAGATATTTTATTTGTTTAACTAAGTGGGAGGTTCTTGAAAAGCATAACAGGTTACCCAACCCATTTTCAGATCAACTGTTGTCCATGTATTTTTTAGAATGATAAAATTTTAGTTTCTTCCTCCTATTGGTTATCATATTTTCTTCAACAGAAGAAATCTCTTCATCATCAACTAGAAGGAATACCTTCTTGGGAATTTTTGTTTTTCCTCATTTATGTCTCTTCTCCTTTGTAACAGGTTCATTAAGTGAAGCCCCTGTGGGCCAAGCCAACCTCCAAGAATTAAGTGAAGATCCCCTCACTTAATGAATTTTTGTTTTTCCTCATTTATGTCTCTTCTCCTTTGTCACGGGTTCATTAAGTGAAGATCCCCTCCAAGAATTACCATAACAAAAAATATAGCATCATTGCTGCTCCCAAATGCCATATGACCAATAATGGTTTGATTTATTGGGGGACCTTCAAGAAGAAATCCCCAAGCTTGCTCAAGAATCTATGGTCATATTGAAATACTTGTGTAGCAAACCAGTGACGACAAAGGGAAAAGATAGAAAGAAATGACCCTTAATGAGAAACAAAAATAATCAAACCCACAACAAGAAGAGGACATTCCTATGACCGAGGAAGAAAATTTAATTGATATAAAATTGTTAGATTTGATGACCCTATAAGATCCATGACACAAGAATGATATGAATATTATTCCTCCCAAGCAGATCAACCTGATAGCAATATCCTTCTAAAAATACAAAGCATTGATGCATCTAGGAGTTCAAACCATCACTACTGAATACGTGAAGAAGAGAAACAAGGATTTCAAGAATAAAGGGTGAAAATTGTCACTATAATGATTGGATTCCCTAAGAGAAAAGTTGGTAGAATCTATTAATACAATAATATTATAGAGATCTATTCCTCTCAAAACCTTGTTATAAAATTAAGGTAATCTCCTAGAACATTATGGGTCTGAATAACCCGTCCAAAAAACGTATTCTACATTGGAAGATCCAACAAGATCTCTCAACAACCTTGTTTATCCAAGAAACAAAATTCTGTTGTAAATTATTTGAATCCATGATGGAAAGATTATGGAAAAAGTAAAAGATCATCACGGTAGATGTGGAAGGAGAATCTATAGGTCTAGGTATTTCCTAGGACCCCTCTCAGATTAGTATGGTATCCATGCCCCCGAATACCTCAACTCGTTCAGCTTCCTTTTATTTTTTGGGCTAAGACCTACATAAATTCTTATCCAATGTCTATGGACCTTAAGCCCCAACTAGGAAACATGACATGATTCGACATCTAGATTCCTTAAGGGACTTGATGGAGTAAAAAAAATGCATAATAGGGGGTGATTTCAATATCATTACCTCTCTAAGAGAAAAGAAATGAGGAAGACAACCTTTGGAGCCAAAATATGAGGACATGAGGAATTTCATAGAGGATACAAACATGGTGGACATGACAGAAGAAGCACCGCAACTTAGATATCCTCATGCTTGCACCACTTCCTAGTAGGGGAGTAGATTCTCACAAGTGGCTATGAACTCTCACATGATATCCTCCCATCAGCGAGATTAGAAAACTAGCCCATCTCCCTCTCCTAGAGATCCTTCAGTAAGCCTCTCAAACACTTCTTTAGGGTTGAATAATTGTGTCTCTTATAAACTCATATTATCAACAAAATTGAGTTTGGTGGCATGGCATGGGTTACTTAAAGGGTTCAAAAATGTATGTATTCCAACAGAAGGCCAAACAAATCAATATTATCCTAAAAAAATGTAATAAATAAGAACTTGAAAATATCTTCGATGAAAAACACATCCTGGAAAAGGAAATTTCCACCCTAGAGAAAGATATCATTATCAATGGTTGCTCAAAGGAGTATGAAGATAAAGAGGAAACTCTCAATATGAAGCTCGAGGAATGCTACAAACAATAGGAGATATACTGGAAACAAAATCAAATAATTAGTCGGATAAGGGAGGGAGAATGAAATACTTCCTTCTTTCAAAGGTCTACCATTAAACACCACTCCAACAATCACATTACTTCCCTTTGAAATGTAGCAGGGGGGGATTTAGAGAAATAGGAGGACATCAAAAGGAGCTATTGAATTACTCCTCATATCTATTAAAAGATGTCAACCAAAATTCATGGAAGTTATTGAATATATCACGACTAATATCCCTAAATTAGTCAACAAGGATAAGAATAATTCCCTCATCATACCTATCAATGAAATATAGGTCAATAAAGATCTAAAATAGATGGTATATGTTAAGGCTCTAGGTCTTGATGGGTTTGAAATTACCTTCTTCATGAAATGATGGAACATTCTTCACAAGAAAGTTCTAGAGATCATAGAAGACATAAAGACAAGAACATGCACCCTTTTGGAGTTCAATGAAACATTCCTATCTCTTCTCCCACTGGAGGAAAATGTTACATGTATAGGTAAATATCATCATATATATATTTATGCAACATTATTTAAAAAATTATTACTAGTGTCATTTCTATTTGCTTGAAACCCATCCTTCCCTTCCTCATTTCCCCAGATAAATTTGGCTATATAAAAGGAAGATAGATCCTCTATGGTATCATCCTTGCTTATGAAGCCATTCACTCCCTCAAATATCTGAAACGCCCTTGAATACTCTTCAAACTTGACATCTCAAAAGCCTTTGAAAATCTCAACTTGGATTGCATTGAAAACATTCTTCTCGCTTTTGGGTTCAACACCCAATGAACTCAATGGGTCATGTCACTTGTCTCAACAAATTTCTTCTCTATCCCTGTTACTGGATCTCCCTATGACACTTTCAAAACCCTTAGAGGCATCAGATAGGGACAACCTTTCTCCCCCTTTCTCGTCATCCTTATGGTGTAAAATATTAGTAGATACATCAAAGTTTCTCTTCAAAAAGGCTCTCTTGAAGGCCTCAACCTTGATGAAAACTTCACCCTGTCTCACAATAATATTTTGGATGACACCCTCCTCATGAATCACCCTTAAATCAAAGAAGTCAAAAGCCATCCTTGAACTATTCTCAGCAGCCTCGAGCACCTCCATCAATCTAGAAAAGTCTCACATCTTCTTCTTAAATACTCCTCTCATTATCGAGAGGAACATCTATAGTATCTTTGGATTCTCCTCAGCCTCTCTCCCCTATAACTACCTCAAGGCCCCTCTCACTGAATCAACCATTAATAACTCTTCATGGAGTGACCTTATTGATAGGCTTAATTTAAAACTCAGTTGCTAAACCTTTAAATCCCTTATAATTTAAAGTGGCATTTCTCTCCTCAAATTTGTCACTCAAACCATGCCTACATATCGCTTCTCCATCTCGACGACCCCTAAATGGGTTCTAAAAAGCATAAGAAAAATTCAAATATCATTCTTTGGGAAAGGATCCGATCTTAAGAAAAAACGATCTTTATTCAAGTGGGAGACTTTATGCCTCATGAAGCCAAAATGATGGCTAGGTTTGCGTGACCCAAAATTTTCGATAAAAGTCCTGGGAGCCCAAATATGGTGGCGTTAGATGAAGTATGTGGTGGAATTATGGGCTCTACTATGGGACATAAAAAATTATATGGATACAAAAAATAAATATTTCATTTGTCTCTCCACTTAGACACAATGATACCTCATATAGAACCTTGATAGCCTTAACAAAACATTGGTTCATATGGATAAGTTTTTGTAAATTCGAGATGGAAAAAAAACATGATTCTAGAAAAATTCATATTAGCAACTTCCAGGCTTTGGCAGCATCCTAACAACACCTCTTATTCAAGATCTAGCTGATAACATAAGCCTAAACCTAGTTCATCAATATTGGATTTACAATATATTGATAGGAGTTCGCAAGTAGAAACAACACATCCTATGGAGAGAGGAAGACACAAAGGAAAACAAAAATTCTCTGTAGCAAGATCATGTACAAAGAACCATAAAGGAGAATGAAGGTTCAAACATCCTAAGGTGGCGTTGCAACAACTCCAAAAATTTCACTACCAAGGAGGCATACCACCTCATGACTTAGGATTGACCTACATTAGAGGAAATTTCAGCCTAAAAGTGGCCTCCTAAGGAAAAATAATAAAATAATAGTTATGAATTTTGGAGGGAAAAGAAGAAAACTACTTTCTTCATTGTATTTTTGGCTTATCTCCTTATATAATTACTCAAATTTCAAGTGTAGACACTCGTTGGATGTGGAATTAAATTTCGCATCCATTGAGCAACCATTATACATACTTTTTTTTGAAGACCCACATTTATAAAAATTGAAGATACATAAAAAAAAAAAAAAAACGTGTTGCACACATTTTTTTTGTGTATCTTTAATTTTTATCAATGTGGTCTTCTCAAAAGTGTACATAATGGGTACTTTTTGGATTCATAAATTAAATTTGAATCCAATAATTGTCTACAGGTGAAATTTGAGTAAAACTCTAAGGAGATAAGGCAAAAATATGATTAAAAAAAGTATTTTTTTAAAATTTCCCTCCAAAATATTTACATGTACCTCTTTTAAATTTAAATGATTTTGATTGGTTTACATATTATGTATGTGAAAATTTCATGGGTACTTTTAGGTTGAAATTCCTCTAATGAGGCTCCAGATCCTTTCTAGAAAGAACTATGGTCCATGATAATTTAGTCAAAAGTGGAAACTTTCATTTGGCTCAATGTTAGGGGTTTAAATCTCACCTAGGAAAGGCTTCTCAGAAAAGGATTCTAGGGTCCTTTTTGGTGTTGTATGTGTAAATATTATAAAGAAACAATATACCATTTATTTGACACGTGCAATAACAAAAAACTTATGGGGAAAATTAGCTCATCGTTTCCAACAAACGAATAGGGTGGAAGGTAGCATTTCCCATTTAAAAAAGAATTAGATAAATAATCCTTTGCAAAGTCCAATTCTCAATTTATTATGTACTATAGCGCCCAACATCTTGACATGGGAAATATGGAAGGAAATAAATCAAATAATCTTCAATTAGAAAATATAAAACTATAGAAATAATCTAGCAGCCCGTCCATAAACATATTAAGGAGACATTGTTTCTTTCTAGATGGAATGGAAAGGAATTATAGGTGCCACAATCATAGATGGCTATCCTAGCCTTATGCAGTTTCAATATCCCGAATATTACTAGGGAAACTCCAACCAATTGAACTATTGATCTTTCCTTTGAAGTTTGATAGCCTCATCCAGAACAACACTATAAGCTAAACTTTTACGGAGCCTCAAAAGGAAACTTAGGGGACATTGGCATTGTAGGAGTCATAAGAAACCCAAAAGGTTAAATTATTAGTCTCTTTGGTGGATACGTTGGGCCAGGTAACAATGCAACTAAATTAGAAGGCTTGATCAATAGTATTCGCACAACAATGAAAAGTCATTTCTATCCCCTTTGGGTCTAATGGGACTCTAGGATCATAATACAGGCTACTCATAAGCTCCTCAATGGTTACCCTCCTTCCAAATTCTCTCTAATATGGACACTAGATCATAACATGCAATAATTTTCCCTTCTCTTATCTTTGCAAGATGCGATTAGTTTCTCTCGCACAAGACGTAAAGCTAAAACTTATGGTAGTTTTTTATCCAAAAAGGGGTGGAATAACAATCACAATGTAAGGAATGCTCCTTAACCTTCCCCTTTTTACTAGCATGGGAATCCCACTGTAAATGGATAGCCAACCCTGACCTTCACATTCTAGAATTGGGTGAACTTGTGGTTGTTCAGCCCTGTCAGATCCGACAAGATAGTTATCAATCCTGACATGAATAAAAGATCCAAATGTTAGTCATACACCGTAAAAATTCTCTAGTTTAATAATGCTCCAGTTAATATAGAATTTCTAGATCATTCCTTACACATACTGCTCGTGATCAAGCTTAATATGGCTCTGATCTACTATTAATAAAAATTCCCTAACCTCATGGTTTTCCCATTCTTTTCTACATACATATGATAGAAGTTGAAAGTCACAATAACTCCATTGCTCTTCCTTCCATATATCCAGTGGCGATTGCATCAATTTTCTTGATTGTTAGTATACAATCATGGTCATAGAAATGGATTGAGCGAGATGGGGAGGTAGATTCTTTGGGAATCCACCCCACACTCCCTAGCATAGCAAACATGTGGTACTATTTGATCTTGATATTCCTATCCACATTAATTGCAAGGTAGCCTCAATGGAGGTTGAGGAACGTAGTTTCTTGGGTGATAGAAATAGTGGTTAAAAACTTGGTATCTTGCCACCTCTAGACCATGGAATTAGACAAAGAAGGCTTAGACTTAAGGATGGTTCAAGAAAATTTTCAACTCAATAGAAATCGTCTATCATAGTGTAATTTATCCAAAAACATTGGTATTGAATTCTTGCCTATTCCTCTATCTTCAATGTCTAGTTAATTAGAAAAATATGAGGGAATAAATTCCTCCCACCAGCTTTATTCCCCTCCTCTCCTTTCTCCCCCATTTGGAGAAATGGAAGGAAAGAGCCTTGTAGTTCAAGGCGCTCCTATCAAGCAGTAGGAAGAAAAATAGGAAAATTTGGTGCAATCTCCCACAAGTGGTGACTAGAATACTACTGTAGCACCTTCGTAGCAAGACACAAGATCATATGACTACCTAATAGTTGAAGAAAATGCGAAAGAATATTCTCTAGGAAATGTGGAAGTTCGTGAGGAAGGAAATAATAAAGTGCATCAATAAAAATTCAATTCCGAGGGAAATAAAGTGACTTAATCATGTCTTCCCTTATGTTTCATTTGTTATTCTCTCTCTACAATCCACTATCTTGTTTTAGTTTTGATGGCCATTCCAGTAGGAATCCATTTTGTAGGGAATAAGTTGTTTTTGTTAGCCTTGATTACATTTGTATATCAAATATGTGCCACAATCAGAAGTTTGATCACTCTGAAGGACCATTTGTTTCCCCTTCATGGATAGATGGTCCACTTCAGTTCTCTTCATATTAGCCTCAACACCACGTAGACATCCTCTTGTTTGATAACCAACCTTCATAGTTACTCTTTGGTGGAACAGGGTCCCCTAGCTATGTTTTGATATAAATTTTGTAATAATTAGTCTAATGCAGGGGCTTTGGGGTGAGTCAAAATCCCGAATGTATTTTAATGGGTCACAGGGTAGACCAAGAGTCTGCAAACCATGGTTTGTAGACCATAGGATAGTACAGGCTAAGATGGTATAAGTAGGTGGATAGATCGACTCTAGAGGTAAGCTAAGTGTGATTTATGCTATTTGTGAACTGTTGAGATATGTTTTGGGTTGTACTTGGGTAAGGACTCCTTCTGGATGTGCGCGCGGAGATCCTCAGTCCTGCTGTGTGCGGACCCCGGTGGCTGTGTGTGCGGGTTGGGAATTGGGTCTGTAAGTGGATTTTGAATGCTAATGAATAATAAATCTATTTGGAAGTATCTCTGTGTTTTCAGAACTAGCTGTGTTTATTGTATTGCGGTGATTCTGTCTATTGATGAATATTGATGCGCACGTGGATACGAAGGCATCACTTAGATCCGATTATTAATAGTTGCTTTATTAATGTTTACATGTTATCTGTTGGTTTATGAGCTTCAAATTCTGTAAGTATATTGTTAAAGGTTCTGTGATAAGACTTCTTCTGCGTCAATCTGATAGATCTTAATCGGGCTGCCTCAATTAAATATCTTTCTCTAAGGGTTCAGAAACTTGGTTCCAGCACCCTCCCATACTACTTCGAGTGAGACCTTGGCCTGCACAAGCAGGTCATTGCCGAAAGGGCCAGTAGTATATGAGTTTTTTGGAAAACCTTAAATCTGAACCTGGGTCAGGACCCCTCAAGCAAACAAATGGTTCCATTGGTGGGACCCGGATAATTTTGAGAGAGAGTGGGTAATGCGACGAGGTCATTGGCAGCTAGAGAAGTCTGAGCTTGAAGACTGGTTCGAAAAACAGATTCAGGAATTTTCCTTAAAAGAGAATCGAAGTATAAGGCTGACTACTGAAGAGTGGACAAAAAAGTATATATTTACATTATTATATGAGATCTTCGTTGTAACTTTCACACGTGAACTACAGGAATGGCTAGTAAAGTTGGCAGAGTTCTAGACCTGTGGGAAAGATGATCAGGTTACACAGTGGACTCCTAAATTGATCTGATAGTTGGAGAAGGATGATAACAAGATCGCTCGGATTTTAGATCACTGGGTGGATAGTGTTTTAGGAGGATTTATAATGGAATTCACAATTGGTCAATTCGTATCTTATTCTGAGGCTGAGCGAAGGTTATTCAAAGGGTTCCGAGGTAAGTTTTTGTAAACATTGCCGCTACTAATTAAGATACTATTGTGCAAAAAGTGTGTTTTGTGCAGTCACACTAGGTGAATGACCTACGATCAGAATGGAAGTACAAGACGAAGTGGTAAGTATTACAGGGTTAATCAAGAAGGAGATAGATCAGTATATAGTCCCTTAAGAGAGCTTCCTACGCACACATAAACTAGTCCTCTGCTTACGCCACTGTCGAATCCGCGCAAGGGCAAGAATTATCCTACCCCACTGGCACCACTGGAAGACAATATGGCTACGCACATGAAGCTACCCACCTTTAAGGGTGTGGGGTATGAAGACATGAACTGATTTTTGTTTGTGGCTGAATTAGTGTGGACTGCAAAGAATTTTTCTAGTGATGTTGTAAGAATATCCCTAGCCTTTGAAGGAAGGGCCTTAGATTGGTTCATGGGGTACATTTGCTAGCACGCGGATCCGTCAATACAGGAAATTAAGGATGCCTTAAAACAACAGTTTCTGAAGCCTAAGTCCTACGCTCAACTAGTGATTGACTTGAAATATTTTAAATAGGGACCTACAGAGTCGGTATGGGAGGCTGATCAGCGGCTGAAGAAAGTTATCAGGGATGGAGATTTTAAGTATGAAGATAGACAACACAAATGATGGTTCCTCTCCATGCTATTAGCGCACTTGCATGGGCCTATGGGTCAGCAGATGATTGATACACAAGAAAAATCCCTGGAAATTGCCATGAAGCTAGAAGCTGCACCAAGGGACAATGCCCAGTTTGGGGTGCAGCAGATCCAGGGCCAGTTAGAGGAAATGCACCTAGAAATCCAGAATTTACGAAAAGAGCGGGGAAAAGAAGCTAGCGCAGACATTTGGTGCTACGGTGCAGGGTGTCAGGCTACATCAAGGACCAGTGTCCTCTACTGTTAGAGTACATGCAGGCTGGGGCACCTAACACATTACGCCCCAAAGAGGTCACGGGACCAAGCACCCCCACGTTATGGTGTGCTAACTGTCGAGTAGTCGGATTGCATGATACAAACTACTGCCCCCGACTTGGTGCCTATGTCCCAAAATTGATTCTACTCATCTGTAGGACATGATGAGCACAACTTCTGAACATATGATTTAATGATAGATAGAGGAAACCTGTATAGGGTGCAAGCTAACACTTCATCACCACTATCTCCCTCTAGACGAGGAGGCTCCCCTGTAAGAAGGGGGGGGGGGGGGGCAGAGAGGTGGAAGCGCAGGTTGGGGAAGAGGAAAATTGATCTGCTATAATTATGGGGAGGTGGGACACTTCACAAGGGACTGTCCGAACCCTGCATGAAAATCTTGCAAATATTGTAGGCAGTTGGATCATGTGATCGAAGACTGTCCTGAACTGATAGCAAAGATGTAAGAAAAATAGCAAACGCTGATGCAGAATGTACAAAGGGTTAATGCGGAACCGTGCGATGAGGGACCCGGTAATAACGTAATCACGCGCAATGGCATGGCCACTTGAGGAGTTAAGGAAAAGTTGTAGCTGAACCACTTATCTGAAAATTCATTGAAAAAAGGGAAAGCTTGGACTTACAGAAGGAGAAATAAACATTCCTTGAAGCTCAAAAAGAATTTGCTAAAAACGAGGCATCTACCTCAAAGGCCCTAATGGATATGAAAGCAGAGGAATATGTGAAGCCATTCTTGTAGGCATGTATGAAGTTACTATGCAAATAGAAAGCAGTAGAGAACCTCCAAGCATTGATAGATAGCTGCGCAGAAAACATTGCCCCACTAGCAGAAGTTAGAGATGTCAACAAAATTTATAAGCATAAGAAATGCACTAGTCGGGAAATGTAGCTAACTGTGCAGATTAGAGATTATGAAATGGATCAGGTCATCCTTGATTTAGAATCTGTTGCAAATGTCCTACCTAAATAGACTTGGCAGAGGATGGGGAGAGCCCAAGTTGGAATGGTCTACTATAAAGCTACACATGGCTAACCAACATAAGATCATACCCCTAGGAAGGCTATCGAAGGTTATGGTAGATATCATGGGAGTTAAGGTACATGCATATTTTGAGTTGATTCAAATTGTAGATGATGCAAACCCTTACCCTGTGCTTTTAAGACTGGATTGGGCTATAGACATGGGAGGTATTATCAACTTAAAAAGGTGAAGCATGGTTTTTGAGAATGAGGGCATGCAAGTAATATTCCCTCTAGATTGGGTGGAGGGTGAGCGGTATACAAAACCAGTGCACGAGGGGGATGACGTTGATCACATTTACAAGTTGATGGCCTAGGATGATGATTGGATTAATCCTACGGCTGATGGCGTGATCTGTTGGGATAAAGACAACAAATGTCTCTCAGACTCAGATGGTGAGATAGAGAATTGGCAGAACTGGTTGCATGACGTATCTGTGTTATGATGCCTTAAGATCACAAAGAGCTTCCAGTGTATCTCCTCAGAGGTAACAGAGCTACCCTATTTTGATGATTCTGGTAGTGTTAAGGATCTTCTTAGAGCATTCGAAGAATAATTCCCCAGAGAATGGAGAATGTGGGTGATTAAATTAGCCATGCTTGCAACACCTGCACAATGGTGGGAGACTCATAAGGGGACTTTTCATGATTGGGAGGAATGTCACAAGATGATGATCCTACAATTCGAACCTCCAGTCAACCTGGCCATGGAGATTTTCCCTGGCTACAGAGACCTAGACAAGAACTTGTCTATATGGATGGAAGTATGGAGCGAAAGGACTTGGGATGAATGGGTCCACATGTTTATCCATGCCTTGGGACCAATTTCCACCACACGGTATTTGGACACAGAGCTACATCACTGTACTCGCTACTGGGACACCACGAGAGAATATTTTTTGGGGACATTTGGGTTGATATACAGAATAGAGAACTTAGACGAAGCCCTATAGGAAATAGATGCTCTAGTATTTGATGAATCACTTACTCTCAAAAAGTATGGGGAAAAAACTTGGGATGCGCAGATGCAGAATATTGCCAACTACCGAAATCTATCCATGGAGGAGTGTGATGAGGACCCGTGAAATATCACTATACTTGAATTAGAGGGCCAACGCATAGTTTCTGGACCCCTATTATAGGAAACCCATGTGACTGAACCTCTCAAATTAAAGGAAACCAATATTGGAACAAAGGAACAACCCAAGATGGCTAAAATTGGGGAGTAATGGGATGGTGACACCATTGGAAATATTGTGGAACTACTCACGAAATATCAGGATCTATTTCCCACAAATTTTTCAGAGCTCAAAGGCATTGTAGGAGATTTGGGTGTCATGCAAATCACCTTAAAACCAGATGCACGTCCTGTCAAGAAATGACCCTACCAATTGAACCCCAAGTATAAGCATAAAGTCAAAGAAGAATTTGATAAAATGGTAGCTGCAGGTATCATCGAACTGATAGAATAGTTAGATTGGGTAAGACCTATGGTGGTCCAAGAAAAAAAATACTAAAGGGGAAATAAGAATTTGCATAGACCTACACAATTTTAATGATGCTTGTGTACATGAACCCTTCCCCACACCGTTATTTGATGAAATTTTGGACAATGTGGGAGGTCAGGAAGCATACTCATTCACTGACGGGTTTTCCGGCTACCATCAGATCCGAATAGCACCGAAAGATCGTAGCAAAACTACCTTCACCATGGAATGGGGATCCTTTCAATACGCCGTCATGCCCTTTGGGCTCAAGAATTTCCCTGCCATATTTTCGTAGTTGGTAGTAGCATTGTTCAAGGAATTCATTCAAAATTTCCTAGAAGTATTCTTTGACGATTGGACAATGTTTGGGTTGGTAAAGAAGCATGTGTCGAACTTGCACATGATGTTATATGCCTGCAGAAATCACCAGATTTCACTAAAAATTAAGAAGTGCATATTCTATGTTCCTTTCGGGATTTTGTTTGGGCACATGGTATGTCAGGAGGGATTGATGGTGGACCCAGCCAAGGTTGCAGTTATCATCAACTTAACAATCCCCACCACCTAGAAACAACTGTGCTCCATCCTTAGGCACACTGGATATTATAGGAAGTTTATTCAAGGGTACGCGCTAATCATAGCGCCAATGGAGAAGCTGCTGAAGAAGGACGTATCTTTTTTCTAGGATGAGGAGTGTCAGAAGAGCTTTGAGCTGCTCAAGGAAAATATGGTCACTACGCTTATCCTCATATTTCCTGACTGGGTGAAAGTATTTCAGGTTCATGTGGATGCCTTAGGGATTTCCCTAGGAGCTATCCTTGCACAGCCCAAGGAAGGGGACACTGACCACCCGTTTGCATTTTCCAGCAGGAAAATTTCTAGCGTAGAGCATAAATGCTCTACTACTAAATGCGAAGGATTGGAAATGGTGTATGCCCTGCAGAAATATTGACACTATCTACTGGGAGGGCACTTCAAGATGTTCACAGATCACTCAACTTTAAAGTGCCTAGTCAATAAGCCTGTGTTGGGGGGGCGGGGAATATTTGTTGATGGTTACTACTATTTCAGAAATACGATTTCGAAATAATTGTGAAGCCTGTGAGACTAAATGCTGGACCAGACCACTTGTCTTGAATCAAGAATGGTGAAGAAGGATTGTGCGATGTGCAGATTTTTTCTATTAAGGTGGTTGACGAGCACTTTGCAGATATTATTCAATTCTTAACTATGAGAATGACACCTGCAGATTACTCGGTACAAAAAAAAAAGAATTGGTAACCCACGCAGCTGATTTTACCATCATTGTGGGCCAGTTATACAAGCTGGGAGTGGATGAGGTGCTGCGAAGATATGTACTGGAGTATGAAAGACAAACCATTATAGCAGAAGCCCATGGGGAGGTAGTGGGAGTTCTCTATGCAGGAAAAGCAACTGCGTAGAAGGTATTAAGAGCTGGGTTGTGGTGGCCCACACTACATAGTGACTTCCATGCATATTGTAAATCTTACAACACGTGCCAACGGACAGGAAGGCCTTCACACAGGGATGAGATGTCCTTGCTACTGGAAATGGCCCTGCAAGCATTTGAAAAATGGGCTATAGACTTTGTCGGACCCATCAACCTGCCAGGAAAGAAGATAGGTGCCCAGTACATCATAACCACAATTGATTATGTAACCAGATGGGTGGAATCTCAAGTCATGAAGGATTGCACTGCAGATACCACCACACACTTGATTTTTGACCATATTTTAACCAGGTTCGGCTGTCCGAAGATTTGGATGAGCGATAGAGGTACGCATTTCATTAATGAAACTATTCAAGTTTTGATTGATGAACTCCGGATCCACCATGCACAGAGCACCCCATATCACCCTCAGGAAAATGGAACGGTAGAAGCTTTTAACAATATCTTGGAACAACCACTTACCAAGGTATGTAATTCTCATCTCAGTGATTAGGACGTTCACATCCCTTCATTACTCTAGGGCTATCAAACCACGTGAAAGAAGTTGGCTGGGAAAATGCATTTTCGGATTGTTTATGGGAAGGAGGCCATTATTCCCATGGAATACATCATCCCTAGCCTGCACATCACGAATTTGACAAACATGGAGGAACCTAAAATCATGAAGGAACACTTAGAGAAACTAGTTTCCTTGGAAGAGGATTGGTTCATTGCTAACTTTCATCAGCAAGTTCAGAAGGCCCGGGAAAAAGTCTGGCATGATAGACATATCCTCCACAAGTCGTTCAAGGAAGATGAGCTAGCATTACTATATGATAGTTAGTTTGCGTGCCACCTAGTAAAGTTTCGACAAATTTGGTTGGGTTCAAATGTTGTAACAGAAATTACAGATGGCGGTGTTTCTAGATTGAATATATTGTGCGGAGACCCCTTGCTGGGGTACGTGAATGGCATCCGTCTAAAACCATACAGGGCCAACTCGGTACCTACCAAATGACTATATGGTCGACGTAGTTGTATACGGGTGACTACGCTCACGCAAGGGGAAGAATGAAGGGAGGCCCAACATGCGTGAACAGGTCTTCTGTAGGTAAGGAGGTGCGGAAGGGTGCTATTGGAGCATAGGGGTAGTGCGCAACTGTGAAAAATAGCTGTTGGAATAGTAAAACTGGGTAAAAAGCTAATATTACCATTGAATGGAGTGAGCAGTTGGAAATTAATGCGGCGATTTGGGAGAATATTTTACCGTTTCCTTGATGGTAAGTTACAACTAAGTTTCATCCTACCATTGTTACCCATCAAACGCTATAAAAGGAGGGGCACAGATCAGAATTGGGTTCTTTGCTTCTTGAGCCTCTTGTGCCCTGTAAATTTCGGTGAACTCTGCACTTTGCTTAAAATCTCCATTTGCATGTCTAGGCGCGCTACCCCCTCTGATAGTAGCAACCCTGAGTTCGTATTTTGAGCAAGAATGACTGCGTTCAACCCCGCTAAATCATCGCAGGCCACGGCCTCTGTCAAGATGGTATCCGACGAAGTATTGGAAGTAACTCCTGAAGTTGAGGAGGTCATGTCCACTCTGACCAAGGGTAAAATAAGGGAAAGCAGAAGCTACGGGAAACAGGTCAGGAGCAGGGGAAGGGAAAAATAATGAAGTGGGCTGCGGTGAAGCTGCACACATCCCCTCGGATGATGAAATCCCCTATGAGGGTGCCTAAGGAATGCTCACCTAACCCGATGAAGCGTCCTCTAACTGCTCAGGAAGATGCTCTGCTGGTGTCCCCGCTGACTTGGCTACCACCCTATGTTCGACCAAGGAGGCCTTCGGTGTGTACGCCAAATAATATTGATGTTGTTTGCTACTATCTTTAGATGTCACTGGTTCTGGATCAAGTTCCAATAATTGGAGATATGTTTGGACGTCTCCCCTCCATTAAGTTCGATGATCATGACCTCGCCAACATTAAGGCCTTCCTAGAATTGACGCCTAAGTTGTATCTTGAGCGAGTACTCTATGATACTATGCTAAAGGTAGTACCAATACTGTGGGCTCATGGGTTGGCAGGTTCGGGGCTATTGATCTTGTTGTAGATACCCCACTTTGGTCGATACAATATCACCGACCTGGTTGTGCGACAACTGTTGACAATAAGCCATGATGGAAGCTTGCAAATCCAAGATTGCATTCCCATTGACGCTGCCCTAATTCACTGCATTATTTTTCTCCCCATGCGAGGGCCAAATCCCATGGAGCGTGTCGGCAAGAAGTATGAGCATCAAATTGCTGAAAAATTATGGAAGGACTATCACGTAGAACGTAACTCAAGGTTATTCCTGGTAGGAACCATCGCTGACTCTAGAGTGCACATGGGTACCCTACTGTTGACCTACAAGATGATGCACAAGTGCCAGGCAACGACCATCCCCGCCTATGTAATTTAGCTTGTTGGTCGCTGCGAAAAATGGGTCTGCTATAATTGGTCACAATTCCTTTGCATTAATTTTTTGGAAAATGTGCGCGAGGCACAAGACCATGGGAAGGCATTCTGTTACTCCTGGATGCTATTGCTAATTTCCTTGGTGGCATGGGAAGCCCCTGACAGAGCAGTACTCCCCGAGCTTGAACCAGATATGTGCGAAGGGGCGCGATGTGTGAACCTATGGGATTCAAAGGATGTGAAACGTGTTCAAGAAAACAAGGTGTTTTGGGTGTTGTTTGAGAGCGCGCTGGCGACAAAAATTAATTCCTGACCGTGCCTGTTCGCTACAACGTATAAGAAATATAAGGGTATCATGACATTTCAGGTTAAAATGCATAATGTGCAGATTCAGGGCTGCAAGGATCTAGCTTGGATTTTGCTCCCATACATGGTCACCGATCAAGAAATTGATAGGCTTATTACCACTTGGACGCCGCACTGGAGATTGGGATTCAAGTCTACAGGCACTACGGGTACTACTAGTACGAGTGTAGCACCAAAAGAAGCCACCTTGGCTAATACTGTCAAGGAGACAGGAGTGCGCGACGCGAAAGGCTCCACCAGGACGGACATCCAAAAATATGTGACCTAGGGCATGGAGCAGGTATCACAGCTGAATATGGAGATAAAGGGGATGGACGGACAGAGCGCAGGGTCCCCACGTGGCACAAAACAAGTAACTGAGCCTCCCACGAGTCGGTGAGTAAAACATCGGGCTACTAGGCTAGTTAAGGAGATATAATTCACTCTCACTGAGGTATATTTGGAGAAAATTGTGTATGCGATCACTGTTGCTTCGGAGGATAGGTGGGTTGCCCTGGAAGAGTAGTAGAAGGCTACAGTCGCAACATTACAGTCTGAGCTACACGCCCTCTAGCTAAAAGTTGATACCTTACAGATGAGTGTGGTTCAAGCAAGGCAACATCAAGCAAGCCAACCCACCACTGACACCGAATTGGTCTCCATGACTGAGAGCTGAATCTGCCACCTGCCAGGTGCAGCGTTTATTCTGAGTCTACCCAGCTTATGCGAGCAAGTCCATGCTTGTGTGGAAATTCATATCCACCTGGATTGGCTCTAGGGAGAGCCGCTGCATACTATCCATACGTCCCTCTTCAAGGAGATCCAACACCGGGACAAGTAGGTGCAACAACAGTTGAGTGAGGCAGAGCAAACCATCGTTGCTAAGACCATTGACGCTTCTCAGGCATAGGCTGCATGCATCATTGCCACCATGCAGCAGACAAAGTTCGAATGTTTGATCAACAGACTCTGCGAAGATATGTGAGAGGACATTCTGGCCTCCTCCACCCTGCAAGCCAAGATTGAAGGACTCGTTGTAGCTCTGAAAGGCTCTCAGACCGAAATGCAGAACGTTAAAGAAGATTTGGAACAACAGATTGCTGCGCTGCAAGTTAATTTGCAGCATGAGACCCCTCCCGAGGTGCATGCTGAGAGAGATGCGTTAGTCACAGAAGCTACAAATACCATTACAACATAGATTTCCCAGGGCATCGAATTTTTTGAGACAAATATGAAGCTATGGTCTATGGTGCAACACGACCCTCTTCTGCACGAATTTACCCAAGATTTGTGCTAGAAGGAAGAATAATTTTAGAAAATGGAGTCTACAATGCCCACGCTTATTCTAGCCCAATGCATGGCATGTCTGTGAGCTAGCCACACGCTCAAGGATGGACTTGAGGGGCTCTTCCACAAGAAGCAGGTCCTCAGTGACCATCTCAAGCCCTGGGCAGATGAATCCCTCAAGTTTCCATAGGATTTGGATGTAGCAGTCAAGCAATTGAATCAGACCTTGGAGAGTGTTACCTATTGGAAATGTTGTCATTGATGGCAAAGGAGGAAGAAGAGGCAGAGATAGACAAAGAAAATCAACAGAAGAAAAGAAGAAGACAACAGGTAACGTTTGAAGCAGAGGGAGAGAGAGTCAACGAACGACAGTAGAAGCAAAGGAGAAGACAAAAAGTAACGTTTACAGGGAGCATGAGAAGAACATAGGGAGGGTTTATTTACAGAGACAGGGTAGAAAAAAGAGAGGCAGAGATAGAGAAAGGAGGCAGAACCAGAAGAGGCAGAGAAGCAGAGGCAGAGGTAGAGAACACAGAGGTAGAGAAAAAGTCGAGCAGTGGAGGCAGAGGCAGAGCCGTTATCAAACAGTGAAATGATCAACGTTGAATTAACGTAATAATGAAATAGGATTCATATATTGAAGCATTGAAGAAATAAGAAATAAGCCCTGTGTTAAGGAATTATGAATCAAAATGTAGAATATTGGTAATAAACCCGTGCGTTATAATATGTGGAAGTGTTGTGTTGAAGTGTTGACGAAACAATGGTTAATATATGAACAGAGTTATCATTCTCCACGTAACAGTTGTCTAGGCTTGTAGAAATGAGTCATTGGTAAATGCAGTATGGACCAAGAAACTGTGTTGAGGAATTGCACATGAAAGGCAGAGTTCATATATATATAAGCACGATGGAACCTTGAGGGAAAAGGAGAGGAACCACGAGTACTGTGAACAGTGACAACGGGTTGGTGCAATATGAATTGTGTGATATATGGGTTAATATATGTGCATGCCAAGCATTGAGTTTGGATTGAACCAGGGTCAAGTTGTAATATTGAATGTACAAGGTTGACTAGTGAACGCCGAGTCAATGTATGCAAAGGTATTGTGAATGTCCTATATAAGCTCGAACTTTATTGTTATATGGAGAACTAACGAGGGTGATTAGTAGAGCATGGGACCCGTGATCCATAAAATGATATATGTGCCGCATTAATATATATATATAAACTTTGAGTGAATGCTATAAGCTTGGTGTATGTAATTAAAAGAACCAGAACCATTTATAGCATTGAGACTAAGGTTTTCTAATGAAGTACATGGCTAAGTCTATGCTGGGAGCGGAAACAATAAACTAACTACAGAGCCCAAGAAGTTATATATATACATAGATATCAGTGCTGGGCTTATGTCTAAGTCCAAGACTTAATATAATGTTAACAGAAGATATTGGGTGTGTAGGGTCGGAGCCCCCCTACATATTATTCTGAGAATCATAACCCAAGCTGGAGGATACACTAAAGCTGAAGCAGAAATTCTATATATATATAAAGCACCCTATGTATATTGCGCCTTATACACAAAGGTTCAAAGCGCACACACACACACACACACACACACACACATGCACATATATATATATATATATATATACATATATATATATATATATATATATATATATATATATATATATATATATATATATATATATATATATATATATATATATATTTATATGGAGCGCTTTATGGACAAGGGACCGAAGGTATAATACAAAGCATATGTATTATATATTTTGGCGCAAAATCAAAATAACCAATTTTTTTTTTTTTTTCGCTTGGTTTTAAAATAAACAAAGTCTTATATTGTGGGACCCTCACCCAATCGCATCGAATAAAGTTCGCAACGGAACATGTTAACAAAATATTGCGATTGCAATGAAGTTCTGGACCTGATCAGCTTATATACTATGATTCATATATGGTTGAGTTCCGGTAAACAATGTTTCATCACATCAGAGAAGGAGCAGGGCATCGGAACATGCAAATGCAAGTTGTGATTGCGATTAATCGCAATCGAAAGTATTCGAAAAGTGACTCATCACATCGGCATATAAAAGTGAACAGTGACTAATCGCAATCAGAAATAGTGATAGCATCGCATCGAATCGAAGTGATCGCATCGCATCAGAGGATAATACAAACTCGGAAAGTGGGCCCAAAAGGGCATTTTTATGTATTAAAATGATACTTTATTGTTATATTGAACACTCCAGTTTATATGTTAAAAACAATTCTTATCATGCCGACAATTAAAATTGTGTTATATATAAAAAGCGCTATTACAGATACATAGCAGTTGCACCACGGAAGGGAAAAGGAGGGCTAGCAAAGCCGAAAGGGACAAAACAATGTCACAAAAAAAAAATACAAGCGCAGTAAGAGGCTGAATGGGTGAGCTAGAATTCACATTGTAATCAAATGTAAATGTTTTAACTGATTTATATTGTTTGTGATGCATTGGCAAGTCTCTAGAGGAGAAAAAATATCCCACGGTAGTATTAAAATTAGTACATATAGTTATATTTTTCTGAGTGAGCTGGAAAAGAAATGAGAAGGCAGAAGACTAAGAGGTATGGCTATCCATTTCGAATTCCCAAGAGGAGAAAAAACAATTATCAGGAATTCTCTATAAGTAATATCATCTAGATATATAAGTAAATCATCTAGATATGCATAGAGAGGTTAGAGAGAGTAAGGATAGATAATGCAGAGTATAGAAGATCGAGGCAGAGAAGATAAGAAAGAGAGGATCAGAACGGATGCTACAGAACATATCTTATATCTAAGGTAAATCAACAAACATTTCTTTTGATAAATTGAGGAAGTTGGAGCTTCCCTATTAAGTTGAAGCTTGATAGCTGTCAGTTGTAGCTGAATGAGGTTGGAGCCTCCTGTAGGCTGGCGCCTACAGAAAAATAGTGGTGAGAGGGAGTTGGAGCTTGCCTTTGCATCATAACAATAATAATATGTGGTTTTCTCCCTCTATGGGTTTCCACTTATATCTGCTGTCTCTGTCTGTGTTGCCTGTGTACTGAGATGATTTACCAAATCTGCTTAATATTTGTTGCTCTCATAATAAGTTTGATGTCACATTAATTTAATACTTGTTGCAACATATTAAGACTGTTCATATACTAAGGTTGGTTATAAAAGTAAGCTGTAAATAAGTTGATGAAAAATTTAAAAAGCTCATGTAAGTATTAAACTGATTCACCCCCCCTCTCAGTTTAACTAAGAATTCAACAATTGGTATCATAGCCAAGTTCCTTTTGTACCAGTTTAACCACTAAAAGGAGATCCTAGGCCCCCAGAATGGCTAGTCAAGAAGGAATCTCAACCAATAAAGCCCCTTTCTTCACTGGTGCTAATTATGCCTTTTGGAAAATTAGAATGAGAGCATACATAATTTCTTTAGGAATAGAGGTATGGGCTGCTGTGGAATTTGGATATGCCCCAAAGGCAACTGACCCAGAAGGAGAAGCTAAACAAGAATTTGTAGCAAATGCAAAGGCCATGAATGCAATCTTAAGTGGACTTTGTGAGGCTGAATTTATCAAAATAATGCACAGTAAGACTGCCAAATATATGTGGGACACTCTAGAGAATATCCATGAGGGAAATAAAAAAGTAAAGACTGCCAAACTTCAAGTATATAGAGCCCAGTTTGAAAATTTAAAAATGAATGATGATGAAGATGTTGGCAGCTTCTTCTTAAGAGTTGCAGAAATTGTGAACAATATGAAAGCTCTTGGAGAAACCATACCAGAAAGTATAATTGTGCAAAATATTCTAAGATCTCTTCCATCCAGGTTTAATCCCAAGGTGTCTGCAATAGAAGAAATAACTGATTGGGAGACCTTGACTATGAACCAGTTACTTGGAAATCTAACAGTCTATGAGATGAGACTCCCATAGAAGAAGCCAAGTACGAGGGAGGCAGCTTTTAAAACAGAAAAGAAGAAAGAAGAAAAGGAAGATACATGTTCTTCGTCTGATGAAGAAGAGGCTAAATTTGTCAAGACACTAGATAAAGTCTCAGGTAAATACAAAGGTAAACTTCCTTTCAAATGCTTTAACTGTGGAATAATTGGACACTATGCTGCTAAGTGTCCTCACAAGAAAGTAAGGAATCAGGCTCAAGAATCAGGGAAAAATACATCAAAGAACTGGCAGAAAGGAAAGAAATGTAGTAGAAAAACCTTCTATGCTCAACAAGACAACAGTGCATATGAAGACTAAGATGAACCCTCAAGTGAAGAAGGAACCTCTGAATTCTTATTGATGGCCATAGAAGAACTTGAAGGACTCCTGCTAGAAGATGAAGAAGAAGAAGGTGAAGTCGACCTTGAGGGGGAGCTAAGAAGTGCCCTAGAGAATATTGATAGACTCAAACTGAAGTGCCCAAAAAAATGACATTCTCCTCAAGTATGTATGAGAAGAACAAAATTCAGAAGTCGTCATGCAGCTAAAGATAGAGATTGAAGAAGCCAAGAATATAGAAGACATGTTACTTAAGCAAATCAAGGAGAAAACTCAGGAACAAGAGAAGTTGGAAGAAGAAGTAGTATGTCTCAGGAAGAAATAAGAAAATGCTCAAAGGAAAGTGGCTATAAAATCTTCTCAAACAACAAGCTCTGGTAAGTTGATTGAAATTATGGATGCTCAAATATCTCCTATGATAAAAACTGGAATTGGCTATGAAGAAGAATCAAGTAAAAGAAAAGAAAAAGAAAACAAAGAGATTATTTTTGTAAAAGCAAAGAAGGATGATGAAGTAGCTCAAATAATTCCTACAAAAGAAGAAACATGTAAGGAGGGAGAAAAAACCCTGAAGAAACCTCTAATAACAAAGAATGAAAGAAATACTCAGACAACAGAAAAGGATTCATATACCCCTGAGTATGTCAAATTTGGACGCCATCAAAGGAGATTCTTCCCTGCTATGAAAAATGCCACCTGTTATGTCTGCCACAAGCTGGGACACATTGCTACATTCTGTCATGTAAGGAGGAGTAATTCAAACCTGCAAAATATGCAAACTGTGAAGAGACTGTCTGAAGCAAACAAATGGGGAAGACAACCTTACATCAAGTATGAAAATAGTTTCTATGGTTACTATTTTTATTGTAAGGAATTTGGCCATAAAATCATTGAGTGTAGAAAACATGGACAAATATTGATGTTCAACACCTTAAGGAGGTTTATGAGTCAAAGAAATTTTGTTCATACTCACAATTCTACAAAAATTATGATCAAATGCTATGTATGCAATAAAATTGGACATATACCTTTCATATTTACTCTGAGAGGATGCGATTCATCATCTCACAAAAGATACCAAACAAAAGGATGATTCCAGTGGAAAAAGAAGGTGAATAAGTGTGACCTAGCTCTAACTGCTCAAGACCTAAAAAGCCAATGGTATTTAGACAGTGGCTGCTCAAAACATATGACTGTAGACAGAAGCAAATTTATAACTTTTGACGAAATGAAAACTGGTAATGTTACTTTTGGCAATGATAAATCAGGAAAAATCAAGGGAAAGGGCTTAGTCAGCCTAGATAATGGCAGAGGTAAGGCCCAAGATGTACTATTTGTAGATGGGCTGAAAGCAAATTTGCTGAGTGTCAGTAAAATGTGTGATAAAGGCTACGAAGTTATTTTCAGAGCACAAGACTGTGAAGTCAGATCAAGCACCATAGTTAAGACTCTACTCAAAGGTGTTCGAATAGAGAGTAATGTTTACATAGTGAAAGAGGAAGATGAAGCATGCCATCTTAGAAAATTTGAGGAGTCATGGTTATGGCATATGAGATTGGGACATCTCAGCTTCGATCATATCATCAGACTGAGCAAGAAGAAAGCTATCAGAGACATGCCAGAAATAAAAAGGCCTTCTAATACAATATGCAAATCTTGTCAATTGGGAAAACAGACCCGCACATCCTTTAAGGAAAAAGATGAGTTATCAACAAGAAGACCACTCCAGCTTGTGCACATGGACCTGTAAGAACTAAAACACCAAGTGGAGAATCCTATTTCATGCTGATAATAGATGATTTCTCCAGAATGACATGGGTTTCATTTCTCAAGAATAAATCGGAAGCACTAGAGAAATTTAAAATACTCAAAGAATTAATAGAAAATCAAACGGGATGTAAGCTAAAATGCATTAGATCAGACAGAGGAGGTGAATTCACAGATTATGACTTTGCAGACCTATGAAATGAACATGGGATAAAGCAACAATTTACTATTTCAGGGACACCTCAGCAAAATGGAGTAGAAGAGAGAAAAAACAGGTCTGTACAACAAATAGCAAGAGCCATGATGCAAGAGAGTAATATTCCTCAAACCCTCTGGGCAGAAGTAGTACACACAACCGTGCATATTCTAAACAAAGCCCATTTGAGGCCAAGCAGTGACAAGACTCCCTATGAACTATGGCACGGTAAACCTGCTTCAATCGAGCACTTTAGAATCTTTGGAAGCAAGTGTTACATAAAGAATAATGATGAATATCTTGGGAAATTTGTGCAAGAGCAGAAGAAGGGATATTTCTAGGATATGCATCCAAAATTAAAGGGTATAGGTGCTACAACAAGACTCTTCGAAAAATAGTAGAAAGCATTGACGTGAGATTTGATGAAGAACTTCCAAAAAATACAAGAGATACAGACTGCAGCAGTCCATCATACAGTCATGAAGAAGAAAACCAAGATGATGATGAAACCAGTAGGACAACAAAAGATGATGAACTGAGCTCGAAAGCCCCCTCAAGATACACTCAGAAGAACCATCCTGAAGATCAGATCATTGGAGACAAAAGAGTAGGGGTCCAGACAAGAAGGCAACTAACTGAACAAACATAAGAGGTTTACATAGCCATGTTATCACAAATAGAGCCAAAAAAGTTTGAAGAAGCTAGCAAGGACAAGTATTGGGTGAATGCAATGAATGAAGAATTGGACCAAATTGAGAAGAACAATACCTGGGAATTAGTTCCTAGACCCAATGAGAAATGTGTCATAGGCTCAAAATGGGTATTCAAGAATAAAATAAATGAGCAAGGACAGGTAATCAGGAATAAAGCCAGACTTGTTTGCAAAGGATATTCACAAATCAAAGGACTTGATTATGATGAAACATTTGCCCCTGTAGCCAGAATGGAAGCTATCAGAATGTTTATGGCCTTTTCATGCTACCAAGACTTCAAGGTATATCAAATGGATGTAAAATCTGCATTTCTGAATGGAGATCTAGAAGAAGAAGTTTACATGGAACAACCAGAAGGTTTCTCTTTAACAGACAAAGAAGACTATGTGTGCAGACTAATGAAGGCTCTATATGGACTAAAAAAGGCTCCTCGTGCTTGGTACTCAAGATTGGATAAGTTTTTACAAAAACAAGGCTTTAAAAGAGGTGGAGTAGACAACAATATATACATAAAAGCCCATGGAAATGAACTCCTGATTGTTGTAGTATATGTTGATGACATTATGTTTGGAAGCAACAAAGACGAACTAGAAAAAGGATTTGCTGAGGAGATGAGATCAGAGTTTGAGATGTCTATGATTGGAGAGATTATTTTCTACTTAGGACTTCAAATTCAGCAAAAGAACACAAGTACATTCGTCTCACAAGAAAAATACTTAAAAGAAATGTTGAAAAAGTTCAAAATGGAGGACTGCAAACCTGTGTCAACTCCCATGATCACGGGATGCAAGCTATGTGATGATGATGGATCCGCTGATATAGATCAAAGACTCTACAGATCAATTATAGGAAGTCTGTTGTACCTAATAGCATCAAGACCAGACATCATGCTAGCAGTAGGACATGTGGCTAGATATCAAGCAACACCTAAACAAAATCACCTTCTAGCAGTAAAAATAATATTCAGATATCTACAAGGAACTGCACAATATGGAATTTGGTATCCAAAAGGAAAAATCTTCACTTTCATAGCATTCACATATGCAGATTGGGCTAGCTGTGTGGATGACAGGAAAAGCACAAGTGGAGGTGCATTCTATCTAGGAGAAAGTTTGGTGGCATGGCTAAGCAAGAAACAAACATCTATTTCTCTATCTATAGTAGAAGCAGAATATATAGTAGCAGCAGCATGCTGTACACAAGTCATATGGATGAAGTAAACCCTCCAAGACATGAAGGTAAGCATTAATGAACCCATCTCTATCAAATGTGATAATATAAGCACTATAAGCATATCAAAAAATACTGTGCTTCATTCAAAAACTAAGCATATCCCAATCCAGTATCATTTTCTCCGAGAACAAGTAGCTCAGAATGTAGTAAAGCTGGAGTATGTGCCAACAAAAGAACAGACAACAGATATATTTACCAAACCACTTTCTAGAGGGCCATTTGAGTATTTGAGAGATAGACTAGGGGTATTATTTGTAGATACTACTCTCTGATATTAAGAGAAATCATAGTTTCAGGGGGAGAACATAAACGAAAATATCATTCCAGGGGGAGATCAGTTAGCAAAGAAAACATGAAACAGGTCCTCAATATCAACATGGGCGAGAGTTAAAAGCACACTAAAAACATGAAACCCCTTGCCATTGATGTCAAAGGGGGAGGAAGAGCTAAAACAGAAGGAAGGGTCCTAAAAGGAAAATAGAGGAAGCGTATTTCCATCAATACCAAAGGGGGAGACTATTGGAAATGTTGTCATTGATGGCAAAGGAGGAAGCAGAGGTAGAGACAGAGAAAGAACAGCAGCAGAAGCAAAGGAGAAGACAATAGGTAACGTTTGAAGCAGAGGCATAGATAGACAAAGAACAACAGAAGAAGCAAAGGAGAAGAAAACATGTAACGTTTACAGGGAGCATGAGAAGAACGAAGGGAGAGTTTATTTACAGAGATAGGGTAGCAAAAAGAGAGGCAAAGACAGAGAAAGGAGGCAGAACCAGAAGAGGTAGAGAAGCAAAGGCAGAGGCAAAGAACACAGAGGTAGAGAAAAAATCGAGTAGTGGAGGCAGAGGCAGAGCCGTTATCAAACAGTGAAATGATCAACGTTGAATTAACGTAATAATGAAATAGGCTTCATATATTGAAGCGCTGAAGAAATAAGAAATAAACCCTGTGTTCAGGAATTATGAATCGAAATGCAGAAGATTGGTAATAAAACCGTGCGTTATAATATGTGGAAGTGCCGTGTTGAAGTGTTGATGGAACAATGGTTAATATATGAACGGAGTTATCATTCTCCATGTAACAGTTGTCTAGGCTTGTAGAAATGAGTCGTTGGTAATTGCAGTATGAACCAAGAAACTGTGTTGAGGAATTGCACATGAAAGGAAGAGTTCATATATATATATATATATATATATATATATATATATATAAGTGCGACGGAACCTTGAGGGAAAAGGAGAAGAACCATAAGTACTGTGAATAGTGACAACGGGTTTGCGAAACCAACCCCACCCATATCACACCGCCTTTGTATGGTAAGCTGTATTTCCAATTCGAACACGATCAATGCCATAGGCTGACACGTGGCCTTAAGCAGTTTGGAGATACTACTCTCATCGCAAGTTAAAAGCCCATGAATCTAAGTCATGCGAGATTTGATTGAGGACGTTGGATCATCTGAAGTAGTGCGACGTGTTGTCCGCCGTTGGATGTGGAAGGGTCGTTAGTGCGGGGCCTAGTTCTAATTTATATTGATCGGGACTGTTTAAACTATGGTTGCGAGTTTAACCGAGGTATGTCCAATGTGGTTGAGTTTTGTTATAACGCTTCCAAAATTGAAGAAGGGCGTAATATATATATATATATATATATATATATATATATATATATATATATATATATATATTTATTTATTTATTTATCTATATATTTTAAGGCACATATAATGGTTGAATTTGCAAAGTTGGCGCAATATTAATTGTGTGATATATGGGTTAATATATGTCCATGCCAAGCATTGAGTTTGGATTGAACCAGGGTCGAGTTGTAAGATTGAATGTACAAGGTTGACTAGTGAACGCCGAGTCAATGTATGCAAAGGTATTGTGAATGTCCTATATAAGCTCAGACTTTATTTTTATATGGAGAACTGACGAGGGTGATTAGTAGAGCATGGGACCTGTGATCCATAAGATGATATATGTGCCGCATTAATATATATAAACTTTGAGTGAATGCTATAAGCTTGGTGTATGTAATTAAAAGAACCGGAACCATTTATAGCATTACGACTAAGGTTTTATAATGAAGTACATGGCTAAGTCTATGCTAGGAGCGGAAACATTAAACGAACTACAGAGCCCGAGAAGTTATATATATACATAGATATCAGTGCTGGGCTTATGTCTAAGTCCAAGACTTAATATAATGTTGACAGAAGATATTGGGTGTGTAAGGGGGGACCCCCCCTACATATTATTTCGAGTATCATAACCCAAGCTGGAGGATACACTAAAGCTGAAGCAGAAAGTATATATATATATATATATATATATGCAGTACCCTATGTATATTGTGCCTTATACACAAAGGTTCAAAGCACACACACATACACACACACACTCACACACACACACACACACACACACACACACACACACACACACACATATATTTATATGGAGTGCTTTATGGACAAGGGACCAAAGGTATAATACAAATCATATGTATTATATCTTTTGGCGCGAGATCAAAAGAACCAAAGTTTTTTTTTCGCTTGGTTTTAAAACAAACAAAGTCTTATATTGTGGGACCCTCACCCAATTGCATCAGAGAAAGTTCACAGTGGAACATGTTAACAAAATATTGCGATTGCGATGAAGTTCCAGACCCAATGGGCTTATATACTATGATTCATATATGGTTGAGTTTCGGTAAACAGTGTTTCATCGCATCGGAGAAGGAGAAGGGCATCGAAACATGCAAATGCAAGTTGCGATTGCGATTAATCGCAATCGAAAGTATTGGAAAAGCGACTCATCGCATCGGCATATCAAAGTGAACAGTGACTAATCGCAATCGGAAATAGTGATAGCATCGCATTGAATCAGAGTGATCGCATCGCATCGGAGGATAATACAAGCTCGGCAAGTGGGCACGAAAGGGAATTTTTATGTATTAAAATGATACTTTATTGTTATATTAAACACGACAGTTTATATGTTAAAAGAAATTCTTATCATGCAGAGAGTTAAAATTGCATTATATATAAAAAGAGATGTTACAGATACATAGCAGTTACACCACGAAAGGGAACAGGAGGGCTAGCAAAGTCGAAAGGGACAAAACAATGTCATAAAAAAAAAAGACAAGCAGAGTAAGAGGCTGAATGGGTGAGCTAGAATTCACATTGTAATCAAATGTAATTGTTTTAATTGATTTATATTGTTTGTGATGCATTGGAAAGTCTCCGGAGGAGAAAAAATATCCCATGGTAGTATTAAAATTAGTACATACAGTTATATTTTTTTGAGTGAGCTGGAAAAGAAATGAGAAGGCAGAAGACTAAGAGGTATGGCTATCCGTTTCGAATTCCCAAGAGGAGAACAAACAGTCATCAGGAATTCTCTATAAGTAATATCATCTAGATATGCATAGAGAGGTTAGAGAGAGTAAGGATAGAGAATGCAGAGTATAGAAGATTGAGGCAGAGAAGATAAGAGAGAGAGGAGTAGAACGAGATGATACAGAACAGAGCTGATATCTGAGGTAAATCAACAGACATTTCTTTTGATAAATTGAGGAAGTTGGGGCTTCCCTATCAAGTTGAAGCTTGATAGCTGTCAGTTGTAGCTGACTGAGGTTGGAGCCTCCTGTAGGTTGGTGCCTGCAGAAAAACAATGGTGAGAGGGATTTGGAGCTTGCCTTTGCATCACAACAATAATAAGATGTGGTTTTCTCCCTTTATGGGTTTTCACTTATATTTGTTGCCTCTGTCTGTGTTGCCTGTGTACTGAGATGATTTACCAAATCTGCTTAATATTTGCTGCTCTCATAATAATTTTGATGTCACATTAATTTAATACTTTTTACGACATATTAATACTGTTCATATACTAAGGTTGGTTATAAAAGTAAGCTGTAAATAATTTGATGAAAAATTTAAAAAGATCATGTATGTGTTAAACTGATTCACGCCCCCTTCTCAGTTTAACTAAGAATTCAACATTACCTCTACCACAGAAGGCCCAACTTCGCAATTTTTTTTTGACATTTCACAGAATTCTGCCGTGCAGAGCGAAGGTGTTTTTCCCCCTCCGGTCATCGCCATCAAGCATCTCTAGGAGAAGATGCAGACCCCATGGCCACTGTGAATCTGGACGAGTCACAAGATTGTGTTGGGGGCTTGTTGGAACAGGGTCCCCTAGCTGCGTTTTGATATAAATTTTGTAATAATTAGTCTAGCGTAGGGGCTTTGGGGTGGGTCAAAGTCCACAATGTATTGTAATGGGTCAAAGGGTATACCAAGATTCCGCAAACTACGGTTTGCGTACCATAGGATAACATAGGCTAAGATGCTATAAGTAGGTGGATAGATCAAGTCTAGAGATAAGATAAGTGCAATTTATTATAGTTGCAAACTGTTGAGATCTGTTTTGGGTTGTACTTGGGTAAGGACTCATATTGGTTGTGTGCGCGGAGATCCTCAATCCTGCTATGTGCAGACCCCGCTGGCTGTGTGTGCAGGTTGGGAATTGGGTCTGTAAGTCAATTTTGAACGCTAATGAATGAGAAATATGTTTGGAAGTATCTATGTGTTCTGAGAACTGGCTGTGTTTATGATATTGCGGTGATTCTGTCTGATGATGAATATTGATGCGCACGTGGATGCGAAGGCATCACTTAGATCTGATTATTAATAGTTTCTTTATTTATGTTTATGTGCTATGTGTGGGTTTATGAGCTTTGCATTCTGCAAGTATACTATTAAAGGTTCTGTGATAAGACTTCTTTTGTGTAAATCTGATAGATCTTAACCAGGCTGCTTCAATTAACTCTATTTCTCTCACGGCGCGGAAACCTGGTTGCAACACCCTCCCATACTACTTCGGGTGAGACCTTGGTCTGCGCAAGCAGGTCATTTCTGAAAAGGCCAGTAGTATAAGGGTTTGTTGGAAAGCCTTAAATCCAAACCTGGGTCAGGACCCCTCAAGCCAACACTCTTGGAATGTACTTTATGTAACATATTTTTGGTAATATAATGTCTTTCAATTGATTACAAAGAAAAAAAATTGTAGTCACATGGGAATCATGTTTCAAAAATTAAATGTACATTAGTAAACAATAGTCAACAAAATTTTACCATAGCCAACA
Organism: Pinus albicaulis; assembly: GCA_034641835.2. Classification (NCBI taxonomy): domain Eukaryota; kingdom Viridiplantae; phylum Streptophyta; class Pinopsida; order Pinales; family Pinaceae; genus Pinus; species Pinus albicaulis. The sequence continues at coordinate 363,444,465 of CM076572.1, read as the reverse complement.
TGGGCATCATTTTTTGGAAAATATAAGTACATTAATCAACCATAGTAAAAAAAATTCAACCATATTTAACAAAAGTTAAACATTATTAGCCATAGTAAAAAAAAAGTAAGAAAAAGTAAATCATAGTCAACCATTGTCAACAAAAGTTAACCATCAAGTAAACCATAGTCAACAGAAGTAAACCATAGTCAATCATAGTCAACTATAATCAACATAGGTTATTGGTTCACTTGAAGTGTAAATTAATTAGTTTATATGGGATTTAGTCCCCATTAAATTATCGGTTTAATGATTCAAAACCTATAAGGAGAGGTTGAGAATGGGAACCACTTTTGAGGAATAAAAATTGTCACATTAGGTTTTTAGGCTTCACCTACAATCTTAATAATAACCTCCAATAATTGGTATATAACCATGCAACATTGAGACTAAGCCTAACTTGAAATCAATTGAGTCTAAAAAAAGAGAGAAATAATTATGTGACCATTTCATTAATAAAAATCTACATGACCATCTTTAAAAGTATTTCATTATTCATAAATTAATTATCAATTATGTGATTGTATTTCAAAATTTTTAAATGCATTGAGAGGATCATTAGATAGTACTCTCTAATGGACGTGTGTAATTTCTTCCGTATTAACTTGGATTTAACATGCACCCTTCTAAAAACAAAATAAAATAGTAATGTCATTTATAATTAAAAATAACCAACATAAATTACCTTAACCACATATCTAACATGAGGAGAGAGGGATCAAATTTCTTTAGGTGCAAACTTATTTGAGGGTATAGAAAAAATGTGTAATTTTTTATTGGTTAAATTGTATTTTTCAATGTTATAGAGATTACGTAACATGTGCATTGAAGTGCTTTTTTTGTACCCCGAAGGTGTCAAGGAGATTTGACCCTGTCACTTCCCAAGAGCCTAACCCGAAGAGCGTCGAGGAGATTTCACCACGTGACTTCCCAACATGCAAAGTACTTAGCAACAGAACTCAACCAACTAAGATATCCTTTGGAGCTTATATTTTATTTTTATTTAACACTGGGCTTAGTTTCACTCAACAATATATATATATATATATATATATATATATATATATATATATATATATATATATATATATATATAAATTTAACGATAATATTTTAAAATATGATATTTAAATTTAATTAATAAATATATATAATAATGATAAATTATTAATTCATTTTGTTCTATAAATTATTAGAATAATAACACTACTCTAATAACACTATAGGGTCAAATTCATGATGTCTTGTGAAACTCAAAAAAAAATACGACTCTAAAGAATAAAGTTCATGATATTTCATGAAAAGTCCTATTGTACTTAGTTAAGTTCAAAGCACAAAAATATATTGAAGATGGTTGGATGAAACACAATACATTCTCCTTAAGTGTTGAAATTTAAGTATTATGTTATTTCCAAATTAGATATGGCAATCAGCGGTTGGATGATCCATTATTTTCAATGTTTCCATTGTAAGGATAGCACACATAGTATTTTTCTTTAAGGCTAGCAAACATATTATTGTTCTTTTTTATAAATTAATTGATCATATAAATTAGATTGTTTGTGTAATATTTTTGTTTATATTAAATTACAAGTTTATATGAAGTGTAGATTAGTCGATTTATATATGGGATTCAATCTTTGTTAAATTATTGGTTTAGTGGTTTAAATTTTATAAGAAGAAACCAAGGGTGGGAGCTATTTTGGAAAAGGGTAATAGCTACATCGCAACATAGTTCTCGCTTTTACCGCTAATTAATCCATTAAGGCCATGTTTCTTTTTGTGGGGCCATATTTTCTCGTTATTTGAGAATGTCCACATTTTCACAATTTTCCATTATTTACATGTTCGCATAAGTGTGGGAAGTGTGGACTGTGGACGAGCAGTAAAAATTTTAATTGGTGAAATGAAAAAGAGCATTGAATGTTTTCAATGTGCAGAGTGCGGAACTAGATTTGAAAGTTTTATTGTACAAAGTGCTTCTCCGTGTTTTCTTATATCCACACATATATCTTGTCTAGCATCCACTCTTTACACATGTGAATGCACAACAATGCTTCTTAGGATTTCATTGTGTGGGGTTAGGAAATTGATATTAAGAAAATACTGACCAATATTATATATCAGTTAATTCTTTCATAGCTTGTATATTGTATGATTATCTCTCTGAAGAGGTGCGAAAAATCTTTCACTATGAAAAATATAGAGATAGGGGAGAGGCACAATGCAGAGGAAAGAGAAAAGGTGAGAAAAAAGTATGAAGTGTGGAGGTGCAGTGAACATTTTTCTTTGTACGGAGTAGAGGGATTATGAACATTTAAATTGTGCAGAGTGCAGATGGGAAGTGAACATTTAACTATGTGCAATTTTTTATCTTCACACATACCCATTTAGCTTAGGTCATGATTATGCGACAAGAAGAAGTGTATCTTATTGTGATTATCATTTCCATTCAATATTTCAATTGAATTATGTTCAATAAAAGAAATATGATTCAATATGTGAGTCTACAAAAATTAGTGAGATGATCTATTTAAAAACACGTTGCCCAAGAGATATCTAGTGCATAAATATATGACTCTTTAAAGGAGATACATATAAATACTTAGAAAGCATTGGGGGGAGGGGGGCTACACAAATATTCATATGAAGGAGAGAAGGTGTTTCATTCATAGCTTGTGTATTGTACGATTATCTCTCTGTAGAGGTGCGAAAAAACATTTAACTATGCAAAACATAGAGATAGGGGAGAGACACAATGCAGAGGAAAGAAAATGGGTGAGAAAAAAGTACGAAGTGCAGAGGGACATTGAAGTTTTTCATTGTACTGAGTGCATATGGATAATGAACATTTACATTGGGCAGAGTGCAGAGGGGAAGTGAACATTTAACTGTGTGCAGTTTTTTATCTTCACACATACCCCTTTAGAATAGGTCATGATTATGAGACATGAAGAAGTGTATCTTATTGTAATTATAATTTCCATTCAATCTTTCAATTGACTTATGTTAAATAAAATAAAAATTATTCAATTTGTGAGTCTACAAAAATTAGAGAGTACACAAATTACAGAGATGCTCTACTTAAAAACATGTTTCCCAAGAGATATATAGTGCATAAAAATATGATTCTTTAAAGAAGATACATCTAAATACTCAGAAAGTATCGAGGGGAGGGGGGCTACACAAATATTCATATGAAGGAGAGAAGGTGTGTGGAAAGTGTGGAGTGTGTAGGGGTAATATACATTTTCAATGTGAAGGGGGGCAGTGAACAATTAAATCCTTTCTAGCACTTCCACATTCCACTCAAATTAAAAATATTATTTATGTGTTCGCATAAGTGTGGGAAGTGCAAAGTGTGGAGGGGTACTAAATGTTTTAATTGGATGAAATATAGAAGGGAAGTTAAAGTTTTCATTGTGCAGAGTGTGGAATTGGAGTGTAAACTTTTATTGTCAAAAGAACTTATGGATTTTCGTTTATCTTTGTATATACCTCTTGTTTGAATCTTTGCACTTGCACATGTCTCCACCGAAAAATATGTCTTGGGATTTCATTCTCTGGAGTCGGGAAACTAATATTGAAAAATTATTGACCAATATTATATATTACTTAATTTGTCTAGAGTTCAGATATTATGATATTATCCCTCTATACAGGTGTGAGATAATTTTTCACTATGTGGAATACAAAGATAGGAGAGAGGACCAATGTAGAGGAAGGAGAAAGGGTGAGCTAAAAGTGCAAAGTTCAAACCGGTAGTGAAATTTTTCATTATGTGAAGTGTAGATGGATAGTGAACGCTTTAATTATTTGAAGTGCATAGGGATAATGAACACTTCCATTGTGAGGATTTTCGAGTGGCGATGAATGTTTCCATTGTGTGGAATACGGAGGGGAAGTGAACATTTTAATTGTTTGTAGTTCCTTATCTTCAGACATACCCCTTATTCTTAGGCAATTATTGTAGGACAAACAAGTGTATCTTATTGCAATCATCATTTGTGTTTGAATTTGAAGTTGAATTATGTTCAAGAAAAGAAATTTGATTCAATAAGTGATTCTACAATAATTAGAGTGATGTTCTCTTTAAAAAAATTCCACCCAATATATCTTTCGTAAACCTATATATAGATTCTAAAAATAAGTGAGACAAAAATAATTAGAATGCATTGGGCGGGTGGGGGCTGAAATGATATCTAGACAACTAAGAGAGGGTGTGTGGAAATTGAAGAGTGCAGATGGGTAGTCAAGATTTTCAATGTGTGCAAGGGAAATCAACAATGAAATCCCTTCCCAAACTCCCACATTTCACACAAATTAAAAATATTAAAACTTGCTACATTTTTCAGAATGCATGAACAAATTCATAAATAGTTTATTAATTATGTTAAATCAATTTAAATAATATAAACCAGGAAAATAATAAGCAACACTTTTTTATTTTTGAATAATAGCACTTTGTTTCTGAGGATTTCTCATTCTACTTATGATTAAAACAATTTATATCAGGGAATTGTATACTCGGAAATATAAGTTGCACAAAATCAATATATCAATTTCATTTCGAAATGAAGAAATAAATTTCATTATGTAGAATAGGGAGATTTGGGGAAGTGCAATGAAAAACTTTCCCTTGCCAACCCACTTCAAACAAATTTAAAATATTAAAATATTCAACATTATCCAGGCTTCATAGCAAACAAAACAACCAAAACTATAAAGCTCTTAACTATATATCTATTATTAATTATTTTTATATATATGTATGATATAAGTATATAACATTAAGAAACACAATTACACAAACAAGAAATTTATTGAGATTCAAGTTTTAGTCATCATAACTATGATTAAAATAAATACTATACATGGAACATATATCTAAAGTTTAAAATTGTTCTCCATTATTTATTTTCATTAAGATCAGTAACAAAACATGAGATATAATATAAGATTTAAAATCATATACTCAAGAAATTATGTTCTATTAATGTTTTTTATCAATTGGACAAAATCCTGATCCATAGAAGATCTTATGTCAAACGTTAAGAACTATGATTTTCAACGGAAGTTTCTTACATTAGTAATGAAAATTCCCAACAACTGAGCTCATCAAATCATTCACTATGTTATTCTTGCATCGTTATCATTAAATATAGGCTTCTACATTTTCGGGAAATGAGTAAACAAAAGAAATTATAATTTATCTCTAAAACAAAGATATCGCGTAAAAGAAAGCATGTGAAAATGGAAGAGATTATGTAACTGAACCTATATTTATGTTTGATTCCTAAATCAGTCATCAAAAATATGGTACCTAATGGAAAATTAAATGTGTTCATCCTAATGGATACTAATATTGGGTTCCTGTGAACCATAACATGGAAAAAGGCAACTGCAAGAGAAAACAAGGAAGTGCATTGTGCAATTAGTTTAGGTGACACTAACAAAATTAACAAATATCCATAAATAAATATTAGTAAACATAAAAAGGAATGTTCCAATATTTGAGAACATTTACAATATGTGAAAGAATATACAGTAATTGTTTGATTATTACTTGCTTTTTGAATCCATAATATCGTAAATGAATTTGTTCTACATAGCTTTAAAGAGGCCTTTCATTGGACCAATTGTAGTCTCTAGCTTAAGATGTTGATTGAATACCTTCTTCTCGATTTATATAGCCTCTTTTTGTAATTGAGCACCAAAGGAATACTTCTCTTCATCAATACGAAAAATAGTAATTAACAATTTGCTAATTTCTTCTGCAGTAAAATCAGTTATCATAATATCCTTGGCGTTCACTACCGTAACAACTCTCATAAAATTAGTGTTGTTGAATAATTAAATATTATTAATTCTTATATTGATATTAAATAAATAATATTCTTCTAATTCTTCATTACAATAATTAATTCTTAATTCTTATATTGAGAAAAATTTATATTCTTCTATCTAAATAAATTGTATTTCCAAGTTGGTATATTTTTTAGTTTTAAAAATAATAAACTATAGTTTTAGAAAAGCTATGGATAAGTGATATTTTTTCTGTAAGGCAAAAAAAATCTACCTTGAAAAAGCATGAGATATTTATGGATGATTTATTGTAATATTCCTTTTTTTGGTGTTCCTTATGACAGGGTTAGGATGGACTTCCACGGTTGGGAACAAAAAGGTCATAGGTACCCATACAGTTTGGGGTGATCAGTATGCCCATGGGGTTTTTGGAGGATTTTTTAGGAGTCTTTATGAGGGCTGGTAGAATTTTCTTGATATATCCATCAACCAGATAGCGTGCCTTTCGTTCTGGTTCATTCTGACAACTTTCGGGAAACATAGTTGTTTTTGGGCTTAACTCAATTAATTACACTCAAGTTGGAATCTCCGGAGGAATATTTAATACAAAACCTTACTGTAATAGCTCATCTGAACCAGAATGAGAATACCTAAATGATGGGATTGATGGAAATGGGTTTTAGTGACAAGAGGATACATGGTAGCCGATTTAACTTTTTTTGCATTAAAAAGGAATATTTTAATTGGAAAATAAGAGGGAAAGTGATCCATGATTAAAATAATAATGAAATAGAAGGCTCTAGAGGGGTACATGAGATCTATTAAATAAGAGGAGGAGGCCATTGAGGAACATATTGGATTTGATATATTTCCTTGTATGTGAGGTTGAGAAACCGGTTCTCTTCTCCATCGGTAGCCCCAGGACAAAAATCCTCGAGTGTGTTGTCGAGTGTTGGATGAAAACTAACTCTCTTTGAGGGGACTTCATTTAGGAGTTTCAGATAAAATTGGCACACTCACACTCAATATATTCTATATTATGAATCAGAAATTACACACATATTTATACAAGAAAAAGTCTTAAGATAGGAATTCTATCTTAGACGTACAGTAGTGTGGTTGAGAGATTCTCTCAACCACACACTAAACTAGGAGAAACTATATTCTAGCTGATTCCTATTATGTAGGAACAAACTCCTGAAATGGAGAATTACAACTATAAACAAGTAGGAATTAATTATTTCTAACTCCCCCCCTTAATGACTACTTGTCATGATAGTGATTCACAAAGTCTGGTTGTGGTCAAACATAACAAAGAATATGTCGACGTCCATATAAAAGAGCAACCATCTACTGGAATGCATGAGTACCAACTGCTGCAACCGCTAGTCCTGTAGGATGTCCTTCGTATACATGATTCTGTCGACCGTTATCACTGCATATATGTACCTACAAATCCACCACCATCAGGCGAATTGCATGTGCAGAGCCTCCAAAAAACACACTACCTCTCTCGGACAGATCCGCCACTTCTCCGATCTGCTTCTCCGCAAATCGTCAAACGAAGTTGAGGCTTCCCGCGGATCTTCCAATGAAGTTGAGTTGGCATCTTCCTGAATAAAAATCATGCGCGTCCGCGCCATTCCCGTGATTTGGCGCATTGGCACGAGTATGTACTGAACAGTCGCGCCAATTGTACTTCTCAGCACAACTGTTAGCTAAGAAAGCACACCAACCTCCTTCTTCTCAGAGATCGGTCAATCATCTGAGATTGAGCCAGGTGTTACTGCAGTCCACCTGCTCCTACGAGCACAAAGCTCCCGTGTACACGTCAGCCACTCAGGCAATATGCCACCACCGGGCAAGTCCGATTTGCCACCACCGGGCAAATCCGCCGACTTCAATATGCCACCACTGGGCAAGTCCGATCTGCCACCACCGGGCAAATCCGGAACTTAAATGTGCCACCACCGGGCAAATCCGCCGACTTCAATATGCCACCACCGGGCAAGTCCGATCTGCCACCACCGGGCAAATCCAGAACTTAAATGTGCCACCACCGGGCAAATCCTGTAGCCACTAAGGCTCTGTATGTGGTTTCTGGCTCACCACAAACCATCACTTTACAATGACAAAAGATGGTTTCAGGCTGACCATAAACCATTACAAAGTGGTTTTAAGATCACCACGAACTTTCAAATGCCTTTAAAAGCTTACATTTCATTCCACATTTTGGAGTTTCTGGGTACATACAATGACCATTACAGCAACTGGACTTGCTTATAACATGCTAGGGAGTCTATTCCGCAAACCACACTAACTCAAACAAACATCTATTTTGCTGTCCACCATAAACGTTGTCGCTGCTTCATTACCTCATCTGTTCATTTTTCACATCTTGGGCATCGTTGTTTGTTCAAATAACTTCTTGGAACTCCACGTTTCACCTGTCATTCGTTAGAATTGCAAATTCTAACAAAACAACTTTGCCTACATTGAGTTAGCTAGGCTCAATAAGGCTAAATAATATATAGACATGATTCCAAGAAAGTACAACAAAATCTTCACATTAATTCCCTCTCTGCCCAAAGATGATTATTTCCCAAACATACAAGCAATCATTCCAACGATACCTGTGAGAGGTCCACTGATAAAGAAACGGTTTGACGACTTTTCACCTGGACTCAATGCAGTGCATTCAAAACACTGATGATCCAGATATAGGCACACAGCCACACGAAGAGAACACAAATTTCCCTTCAAGAGTAATAATCTAGGACTCCACGGTCCAATCCTCCGTCGCGTTTCAATATCCACTCCCCTGGCAACACAATGCCACTTCCCCTATAGTATCAAGGCTAGTTACTGCATTCAAGCATGCTGCCTCATGCTCGCTGACGTACTGCAACAACTAAGATCCATTGTCCAGCTAATCTCCCTGCAATTGAACATGTAGACCTGTCTCCACAATCTTTCATCACACCAGGCACGCACAAACTTGAGCATCCTCCAATCTTTGACGTAACTATCATGTCTTCTCATATCTCGTAATAAATCATTCCTGCAAATAGATTTGTCTATTGTTGGAATGGCAAATTCCAACATAGATTTACACTGGTGACACTAGTTTGCCAGGCTAAATGTCACAACAATCTAATTCTTTTAACCAGATTTACATAAATGCATTTACATGTTAAGTTCACCGGTTCTCAACATGAAAGCAGAATAACTTACGAAGACAATTTATTTCATCAAAGGAGATATCTTGAAGCTTTTAGTTTCACTTTTTACCCAACATAATCACATCATGGCAGCTCACTATCCATCAAATAAATTCTGCATTGACATAGTCTCACCTTTTACACAATTCCATTGCCAGCGATTTCTTCCAAGAAGAAATGGTATCCTCCGCAAATCACTTCAAAATTAAAAAACAAGGAAACGCCTCCGCCAACTTTGATTCTGGCCAAATTTCAAATGCTAAATATCCAATTCCCTAGAAAAGAAAGAAAACCTGAGATTACTATGCCGAACAGCACCCACCGCTTGTCGCACGCGCAAATCTCGGACAGTTAACATCTTTCTTGAATAAACGTTGTTGTGCTGCTTTCTTGAAGATAAAATAGCACACAGCTATCCACACAGTGTACGCTCAGCAATTTGTATGAGAGATTTCGGCCCACCAATCAAAGCAAATCCGTCTCTCTTGCCAACAGAACTCGTCTAGGGTACAGCTATCATCATCCACGTAGCAGACTTCCATATTTCTCTGTGTGTTAGATGATTATGGTCAAGATCAAAAAGTTTTCGAATAGTTCACAGATGATTGTGAAAATACCCATATGTTGACTCCGCAAAGCCATATCATCATAGCCACAAGGAAAAGTGGATTATAATACAAAAAAAATGCTTCATGTAGAAATTCATAGCGTAATGACGGAGTCCATGCCAATCTTTAAACAAATGAATCCCCAAAGGTTTCAGAATCAATGACGCTCCCTTACGGATCCAAATGGTAAAAACGAATTTGAGTACAAGAGTGGGAAAAGTAAAAATCAAATCTGAGTACCGCTACACAGTCTTGTTCTTGCTCCACGGATTCATTGTCAGCTTCCACACCGGCATTTGCATTTGCAGCTATCGTATCAATATTAAGAACTGAGTCATAAAATACTTTGAAACTCGCAGGCATGACTCCTCACTACTACTTTACTGCCCACTGCGATGGCACTGCTCAGATCATCGGGCATCGTCCATCTCTACGCAGAGGACAGACTTACACAGCCTCATGCGCTCTCCACGGCATGCCATACACATCTTCTTGGCCGATCGCTTACAAAAAAGGTTTATCAGTGTTCCTGAGCCCTATAAAACTCCTGGCAGCTTACATTAAAAAACAATCTACCAGTCTAAAATTGATACCAGCATCATGATAACGATTCCTAATCTCCATTATTGTGAATAATCAAGTGCCTCAGCAGCATGAAACATTATTGAATTGCAATATGCACAATGATACAGTAAAAAAAAATGATCAGCAGGACAATGGCCCACGTTATGACAGCCAAGTCCTTACCACGGTACCCACTGAGCCAACCGCAATAACCTCCAGTCAATCTGCCTCTAAAACGCATGCCTTGAACCGCTGTGACCTGGTCTTGAATAGCTGGGGACATCGAAATCCAAACCGATCCTCCAAGCTGCTTAATAGACTGAAATCGACTCTTTACAGCCTCTGAGGCTGTCCAAAAACAAACCGTTTCCGCAGAGTCCTTCATCAAATCTCACAAAGGCAGCAAATTCAAATGCCGAATTTCATCTCCCAGTCTTATCCTATTGCGTTCTCCCATTCCACACAACAACATTTGTTCTGTACGATCTTAATCGAACAGTGCATCGCCTCACCAACAGCGCTCCAGCGTCATGCAAGAAGGACAAACAAAAAAAAAATAAAAATCTTTTATTTCCTATTTCCCTCAGCCCACAAGGGGCCGAGGCCCAAGCTCCGATACCAAGATAAAATTGGCACACTCACACTCAATATATTCTATATTATGAATCAGAAATTACACACATATTTATACAAGAAAAAGTCTTAAGATAGGAATTCTATCTTAGACGTACAGTAGTGTGGTTGAGAGATTCTCTCAACCACACACTAAACTAGGAGAAACTATATTCTAGCTGATTCCTATTATGTAGGAACAAACTCCTGAAATGGAGAATTACAACTATAGACAAGTAGGAATTAATTATTTCTAACTGTTTCATAGAGCTTCAGGGTTATTGGAGTGAGGATCATTCATATCTTGAATTGGTGCTTCATTTTCTTTTAGTGGATTCAGTGGCAGCTGTTGTCGGAGGGAGAGTGCAGTTATTCAGTTTTGAAGGTTGGTACAGTACAGTAGATAATATTGAAGGCCATCTATCCATCTTAGCTCTTTGGGTCAGATATACATGTAAACCCAGTTTATCATTTATAATAAAAAGTTGAGATTTTTCTTGTTTAAAGTGTAATGAATTACAATACTCTATTTTCTTTTATTTTACGTGGAATTCTTTTGTTAATTAGTTTAGTAATTTTATGGTAAAATGTTGGATTAGTAAAATTTCCACAAAATTGGTAAAATATCCCATTTAGGGATATTATAGTGGTATCAGAGCTTCATTAGTTTAGTAATTTTAGTTTTCTAGTTGCAGATTTTTCAAGGATTTTGGAGAGGCTGAAAATAAATTATTTTTGGATCGAATCCTTGTATTTGTAGAGAAATTTGTGATAACTATTCAACAAAGTCTCCATTGAAAGTTACTAGACAAATTTTATATGAATTTTTTCATTGCTTAACAACCATCCGACAAATTTCAGAGTCAAATTATAAAAACCATCAATTTATATCTAATTCAAGCAAGGGTCGTCAAAATCAATTCCAGGCTAAATATATTCTTTTGATCATTGATCGAGATGGTGGGGGTCAAGACGACTATATGTGGGAAAATATAATTTTATTTTAAAAAGTGTTCCATGTGAAAGTTGTAGGGGTGAAAGAGTCAGTTTATTTTAGAGGCTTAATTCCTATTTGGAAAAAAAGTCGTAAAAGGAACCACAAAAATTGTTCAAAGCCAAAATCCATTGTCACGAACCGCCTTTGAGCCAACAGAGAAATAAGCCGTATCGGTCTTCGTTGCTAAGAGGAATCAAGTTGAAGGGTTATCGTGCTCAGAAATCCTATATTTAACCACCCGAAGGGCCGTGTCAAATTCTTACTGCAAAAATTGAAAGATTGAATTTATTGGTAAAGCCATGAGCCACAAATCAAAGGAAAGACTTGTAAATATCATTTCATTAGAACTGTTATGAAGGGTCGATTGACCATCTGAATAAATTCAAGCCTGAGTTGTTTGAAGTTACCAAGAATCGAGTGATTTGAGGCATTATAAAATCCAAGGCTCATGCGATTCTCTCCAGGACCATAGGACTATACGTATTCCTAATTTCTTGAGCCTCCAGGAGTTTTTCAAACGAAGGAGCCTCACGACTATCACTGGGCTATTCAGTTGAATTAAGAAGATGAGATTGAATCAATTTAAGGGGTAGATGACTGCATCTGAAAATGCTATCTCACCAATTAACTCCGTGTGAAAGTCCGTGGGTCTAGATCATGTGTAGATGTTAAAAATTTAAGGCCAAAGTCAAGGGAATAAATCTCGGCAAAGACAATGATTAATTCAATCATTGATCTCTGCATTGGGTTGAGCATATATACACCTGTTGAAGGTCAATTTGGGGTGTGGAAGCTGTTTTTCCAGGCTTTTGGGCCATCTTCCCTATTTCCTTTATTTTTTGGGTAGGTCCACCTTCAACAACATATGGTCCACAAGCCAAACTCATCAATTAATTCAAAGTTGAGTTTCCAAACCAGTACCAAGTGCCAAGAGGCATGAGTGACCATATTGTCATCATTGAAGCTAGCTGGGTCTATTATTACCCTACATATTGTCTTGCTAGTGTTATCATGGGAGTTACATTGTTGGAGTTAAATACACCAATGTATTTCTGAATATGAAAACAACACTCCAGAGGTGTACGGATTTGAAAAAGGAGCTACGCATTTCTTCCACAAAGAAAAAAGTGTTGCAACTTGTTTTAATAGGAGAACACTTAGCAATTTGAACCCATTCAAATGCATGTTCAGCCTGTATATTTGTCTCAGATTACATTTTCTTGCTGGTATTTTCTTTGCTAGAGGTGCCCACGAGTCAATACCCTTGGAGGAGACGAGGTTTCCTATTATGAAAACCGACATCTAAAGAATCAAACCAGGTTCCTCTACACAGTATCATATTTCTTAGTGTGTTTGCATTTCCTTGTTGAAGTTTACAAACATTATGGAGAAAAATGAAATGTTGGTTTTTATTGCTTTTTTTCTGTGGGAGAAAATATGAATATATATCAGGGGTTTCATTGTCTTCAGCATTAGATATTCTTGCATGAATATTTTCTGAGTATACGATAGACCAAATGTATTGAGGAAAAGTGTTCAAATGCCTAGCACCATATTTCTGAGTTCAACAAGTCAGATTTACAACTACCACAATTGTTATGAAATGATTTTACAAACACCTCACTGAACTTGTCATCATTAAACAATGATGAGACCCTCACAAAATCCATTTTTTAATACTAGAATCTAAAGTCAGAAACACCACTGGCATCAATAAAACCTTTGGATGTGTTTCTTGGTCAAGCACATTACAAAGTTGTAGTAGATCATGGGTCAGTGAGAGTGCCAAAGTATTAATGGATAGATGTCAGCAATGTGTATCATAGTTGCTAGAATTATTATCACTTCCATAGATTGTTGGACAATGTATTTCTGATTTATGTAGGGTGATTGGTTGTTCCTTACACTACTTATCATAACCTTGTATTGTCACAATAAAAAATGGGGTTCTTAAAACACCTCGTGAACCAGCAAAGGATTACCTGAATGGACTACCATATAGACCGGAAAACAAAACTGATTGACATACCTCTCTCAAAAGGGATCTCTATTATTCTTCAGAAAGAGAAGCTGTTATCACTCGAAATTCGGACAAGAAAATATTGCATTATTTAATGTCAGGTAGAAGGATTTACAGGGCTGAGAGACATTAGAGAATTTGAAGTATTTAAAATTTGTAAGGTCTAAGTGGAAAAATCAAATTGCGCACTGAAGGAACCAACAAAATGTGCCTTTGCGTGCATTTTTCTTCGATAAGCGTGCCTTTGCTTGGATTTTCCTCAAAAAGCGGTGCTGACCTGAGAGTGGTGGAAATCACTTGTCGGGACCACAAGGCACACTCCAGAATATTGATCCCACACTTGAGACTGCCTAAGGATAGCCGCCCAAGCCTCCTTAGGAAGTCAAGGGAGCACACAATGGAAGAAATTTGGCACACAATGGAGTTACCCTCCTCTCTTGGGTCACCATACACAATGTACCAAGAGAGGGAAGGAGAGTTTGAATTCTCCTATAAAAGGCCACCATGAGATGAAAAATTGGAGAACACATTGTTATGCTGTCGAGAATTGTCCCAAGTAATACCAGCAGTGTATGATCCAGAGCAGAGATAGAGGGGACTTAGTTGTTGGCCATCCAACAATTGTAGTTCACCATAGTAGAGAGAGGCATACTTTGCGCCAAGGTAGCTTGGAAGTAAAGACATCCTTGCATCGAGACTTAGAACTCCCTAGTTCTAAGGGCCCTTTGGCAAATGGGTAAAAGTTTCATCCTTCATTTCTACCATTTGAATATGCATGCTATATCTCTATCTAGTATGTTTATGTCTTAGCATGTTCCCTAACTTGCTTGATTCCATTTATTTTATGCCTGTGACCAAGAACTTAAGAGGGAAAAAAAAATCCTCTTAAGTAGGTGTGATTTGGTACATCCGTGTGCCAAACACGCACACATAGGATTGGCGACTCCACTGAATTTTATTTCCAAGTTTATGTGGTTGTGCCTTTTTTGCAGAGATCTGTTTCTTTGCTGAGGAGTTGGGCTGGAATTGCCTCTTTCCTCCTTCATTGCCTAATTCACCCTCAGTGGCAGGCTGAAGCTAAAGAGCTCCCAAAAATAAATTTGCAGGAAAATTGCGCGGCTTTTTTACAGATAGATGCACACCAGTGTGCGCGTTCAGAGGTGACCTGCATGCAGCCTTGGCCCCTGTCTCAACCTTTTGCACTCGAAAACCAGAAACAATATTTTTGCTACTATTCCCATTTCTTTCCTTGCTTGTAAAGTGAATGGTAACCCATAATACATCTGCCAGCACTGGTTGAGGTGCCCTGTAACTTGTTAAAGCTCACTTTTAGTTGCATTTTATTAGTTTAAGTGGTAGTTTTATTTCAAGTTGATTTTCGCAAAGTTCACACATATTTTAAGTAGGAGGAAAATTAACTTGCATTCCAAAATAATTTATGTTTTGCGAATTTAGGTACCAAAAAACACTTAGATAATTAGCCAAAGTAAGTCGCCCAATTCCACGCATTCTTAGATAAAATATTTTTCATTTTTCTAGTGTAAAAGTCATTAGTTTAGTTCAAATTTTTGCACTAGGATTCCAGACCAGGATTGAATTGTCTATAGAGAGTAAGTAATCTCTACTGACTTTTCACCTTCGGGTGATCCTAGATAAGCATATGAACACTCTCTATTGATAACTCACCATCTCCCTATAGTTTATCATTTATATTAACTAGGAAAAATTGAAAGCGACCCATATCCGCACATCTTTTTCTTTTGAGCAAGGAACAACAAAACATAGTTTAAATAAGGGATTTTGAAAAGGATAATCGCAGATCCAAATGCTCAAAATATGTGCTTGTTCACCTTTTGTTCACACACATACACACCCTAAGTAAAGTAAAGAAACCTAAAACTAACTTAACCAAACTCACTAAATTCTCCCCAGAGGGGCCATAAAAGAATTTATAGTCTAAGTTAGGACCAAGGGGGTAGAAATCCAATAAGCCGCCTTGGTTAGTAGTCATCTTGAAACATAGAAGTTGATTGTTTAGGGAACTTTAAAACTCGTCTATCCTCCCATGGCAAAGAAAACCGGAGCGTAACAAAGACCTGATTTAGAGGGGTTAGGCTTAGGCCCAGTGCGTGCGGTATCATTTGGGGCTACCCGACCCATCTGATACTTGGTACTGGTAGCTTAAATACCAAGAATCCCATGACTTGAATGCTCACGTGGGACGACGGTGCTTAGTAGCCAAAATTAGGGCATCCTTTCGTATATGACGGTGCAAGCAACACTGGATCCTCTACTCTTACCTTGGTGGATTTTCTTCAGTTGACTGGGGGCGTCGCCAGTTATTTCGGGATGTTGTGCCAGAATTTTCAATATATATTCTCAAGGCCCAATTATATTTGAGCATATGAGGATGATTAGGTATTATAGGATTTGAGTATCATACGCAAACAAAAAGAACCCATAATTTTTTATTGACTGATCACATAGGATTAATCTAAAGGGAAAATTTATCTTTCATTTTCACTTTGTTTTATGTATGCGATCAGATTTTTTATTTGATTATAATATATATCCTCTAAAATATTTCCAAAACCATACTTAGTCGATGCCATAATGGACCCAACGGGTCTCATTGATTTAGACCTATTTTGGACCTCCCCCCATTACTGGGAGGGGTTCCAGGTCTTTCGCCATTTAGGCATCAAAGACAGAAAACTACCACCATTATTGGTTCATCCTTTATTAGGACATAATTAGTTGGGAATCCTAGTCAGTGTTCCAATGCCACACTGGTGAACACCCCCATAGGGTCACCACACACCACTTCTCCCAGAACCCCTGGCGGGCAGAGCAGTGTTGCCCATTCGAGAAGCCAGGTGAATGCACATAAGGGTAAATCCTAGACAAACCCTATTCCTAACCAGAACATTGTGTTTTTACAAGTTGAAATGACTACAAACTTGGAGTCACTTTTTCTAGCTTCGTTAAATCTACCAGATTTAACCAAGTTGACAAACGACCCCATTACACACAACCCCACATGGCCTCCCATGCCCACGAAGCTCCCTTCAGACATTCCAAAGTTTGAAGGAAAGCAAGCGAAAGACCTCAGAAATCACGTAATGACTTTCCACTAGTGGTGTTCATCGAACAACATTGTTTGCAATACTATTCGACTAAGACTGTTTCAACACACCTTAATCCGAATAGCCACGAAATGGTATGTGGATCATCTGTCTACTACACATGGAACCTTTAGCACCCTCGCTACTGCATTCCTGACCTATTTTTAACTACCCACCCACCATGATTTTGGAATGGAAATACTGACCCACTTTAGGCAAACACCCACTGTCCATATCTCGGACCATCTTTACGAATGGTGACAACGTCGTAGTTTGTGCAAAGCCAAACTCGAAGATCGAGTTCTGTTAGACCTGTTTCTAGAAGCTCTCACCATAGAGATTTCAAAGGATGTGGTGCAGAAAAGGCCCATATCCGAAGAGGATGCCATTAGTAAGGCCCAATAGCTCGAGCTGATCTATATGCAGCTAGGGTATACTTACAATATCCAGCTTAATGCCCCATGCCTGCAAATTGACAATGAATTTCTAGGCGTGTCGAACTCCAAAGATGGTTAAATTGGGTCATTGAACCAAAATTACCTAAGCAACAGTGTTCAATACCTAGGTTATGCATATGATTATACCGAGAACATAGCGGAACCCGGCTACCAACGTCATCCTGCACGTCCGCAAAATTTGACTAGTAGGGCATCATTGTCCTACCATCAACATGGAGGAGCCTATCCTTCAGCTCAGGGGATCCGATACGTAGCTATACATGTTGAAAGAAGATCTCCCCCCCAATAGGCATTTGTACACGAAGGACCACAATACGCCTAATCCCTAGCAGAAGACCCGCCCGTGCAAAATAATGCACAGGTGAAATTTGTGCAACCTTCCCAAATCCAACCGCACCAACCATACAATTAGGATAACCAAGATTCTCCTCCTAACATGGTTAAAAGAAAAGGAAAAAATAAGCCTAAGGGAAATCCTAGACAGGGGGGCAACAATCAACAATGCCCTCCGTGATCTCAGGTTGGAGGCAACTACAACCGAAATCAAAACCAGGAGCCAAGAAAACCCCAAAGGCAGAAAAAGAGGGGAATTATTAGGATGAACCACTCTTATTCAATTTGTGGTGAGTACAACCATTACACTCACCACTGTCCCGAACTCCTTGAGCTAAAGAAGCTGCAGAGTAACTGTGGACAAGGGGGATCCTCCCAGTAGACGAAAATCATGCAGGAGCCTTTCCCCCATCAAGGGACAATTAGCACACAACAACAAAGTCCCGATGATTCCAGAAAAAATAACAATGAAATCTACATGAATGGTGAAGAATTATTTTTTCAAACATGGAACTGAAATTACGATACCCCACCAGACACCAATGTGTCATGGGCTAGTACAAATGCACCAACAACACCTTTGACCATTTTGAATATGCCTATTGAACCTTTGCTAAAAACGGCTAAGGGACCAACTAGGTGGGAAAGAAACTATTCCAAAGCAACCCATAACTATTACAATCATTATTAAAGCAGTGGAAAGCAATCACGGAAAATTTTAAGGATGGACATTTATCTTAAAGTTTAGAAACCTTGGCGAATCTTAGTAGTCCCCAATTTGTAAATTGTAAAATTTTTGATGTTATTTTTGTAAAACTATTTAGTTTTCCAATGATTTTATATTAGTATATATAAAATTTTGGTGATTTTTAGGGTCAAATAATTTTATACTATAAAATTTGGGCGAATCAATTTTCTAAAAAAATGGAAATTGGCGAATCTTTTTTTTGGAAAATGCATGGAAAATTAGCCAACCTACGAATATTAGCCCCTGAAAGTTTCCCTGAAATCAATACTTTCTACATTAGGTGCCATTGACCCTGCTGATTCATGCCTAATGGCTTTTGATTTATATAAAGCCACCCCTAGGCTTCCCTTGATTGTCGCCTTTTAGATACCAGTGTCGGTTAAAAACATCACCATTCACAGATGTATCATTAACAAGGTTGTATCCACATGCATCATGTTAAAGAACATATGGCAGAGGTTAGGGTCTCCCAAACTAAAGCCATTAAACATCACGCTTAGAGCATACAATGGTCGCCCTTCAACCCTCGTCAGTCTTTAGCAAAACGTTCCAGTCTGCTTAGTTGGAAAGACAATCCTTATATACATTGAAGTCTTGGATGCCCAATTATATTACAATATACTCCTTGGCCAAAGTTGTATGTACGCCATCTCAGCCATATCATCCTCCGTCTTTCGAACTATGATTTTCCCCCATGAGGACCGCATCATTATTGTCGACCATTTGACACACAACGAAAATTGGCCCCTAACTAATACCAATGTCATTCTACCCTATGTAGACACATATTCCGAGACGCTTACACGGTACCAGGAATATGGCCCTGTCCAGTTCAAACTGTCGTCCATCCTAGGGTCATTCCTAAGAGATCCCGCTATTATACCTAAGTCATCAACTGATGTCACAGGGGCTTCAGTGTGCATGATGTCCTCATCAAGCACCAAAAATAGTCAATACATGGAGATAAGAAGTAATGACATGGAGTCCTTGGCTATGATAGTCTCTCTGGTCTACGCCACCTCTAAAACTCCTTTTCTCTTCCCCCGGCCGGTTTTGTGTCACAGCAGGTCATGGCCATGGTGGTCCTACCAAACTTATGATTTGAAATGGAAATTTTGTACCTAGTCCCACCTACTCCAATGGGAGTCGCACACATCACTTCTATAGGGTTAATCCCTATCAATCCTGAATTGGCCCCATTCATTCAGAAGACTATCGCAAACATCTCTTCTAAAAAAATTCCCATCGCAAAGCCAATGGTTACGGCTAGGAAAAC
Organism: Pinus albicaulis; assembly: GCA_034641835.2. NCBI lineage: Eukaryota > Viridiplantae > Streptophyta > Pinopsida > Pinales > Pinaceae > Pinus > Pinus albicaulis. The sequence continues at coordinate 363,424,659 of CM076572.1, read as the reverse complement.
CAATGAAAGAGGAAGTAAGATGAAGAATCCCACCCCACAATGGGAATCACCATGCTGCTCCATATGTGACATAGTAGGCCACCCTAACCACATCTTCCCAGAGTTGGATGAGTAAAACTACACCTTAGCTCTGTGGTAGACATCGCGGCACCAAGTTCCCATAAAAAGGAACTTGCCACAAAAAGTAAAGGCAAAACATTGCGTACAAACCACGCATTTGTTATCTGCATTAATTATGGACACTATACCCATCATTTCCCAGAGATCCCATGATATAGGGGTGCCTTACATGCCATCGAGAAATCCTATCAAGATGATCCCTCCACCAAGTCATCTGGAGATGAACCTAGCATCATCCTGTACCTGTAGGAGGAATGAAAATCACCAGAGAGACTCCTATTCATATTCCCTCCTCCTGTCATACGTTGTGCACTGTGCGATGAACGTGGTCACTTCATCGAAGAATGCACAACCTTGGAACTCATCCACAGGAGGTATCCAATAGAGCGTGTTTACTATGTTGGTTTATGGGTAGCGCAATTCACATGTCCTTGATGTGTTGGAAACCACATTTTAGAAAAATTACATTATATCCCCCGATTACGCTTAGTGCTAGCTAGTCTGTGCTAAACCATAGTATACCTCTCCAAATAAGATGGCTCTGATTTAGAATCTATGAACAACTCGAAAACTCAAGAGGATGTGACAAGTAGATCCATCCTCTTTTTGTGAGCTGAGAAACGACCAATCGGGGAACCCCTAGTTACCCCCAAACACCCTCTACGAAGAAGACCAACATGTATATTGTGTAAGATGCCCAATCATGTGGTCACCACTTACCATGACTTAGAAGCACTACGCCACTGGTACCTAGTCATGCCATCAAGTGAGAAATATGGGAACCCCATATCTAGGATGTTTTGCCTAATGTGTTAGGGAAATCACCATGAGTAGAGTTGTGCTTCTATTCCACGAGTTCATCCTCTAATTTATATGATACATACATTAGAGAAGAAACACGATGATATCCTCAACCAATATAGAAGGAAGAGCACCCCCAGGCCATCTACCCCACACCCACATCAGCGTAATGGGCAAGCTTGGACAACGCACCAACCAAGCATGACCCAGGTTCAACCTAGGATAACATGCAGACTATGTGAATTGATTGACCTCCGGGTCAATCAGTGCAAAGAGCTGAAGCACCTCGCAAACAGTTTTCACACAATCTCTTCTCAACCGCAAATACTTCTCTCTAACCAAGAGAAGATCGCACACACTTATTACCGAATTTGTTCACACTTTCATCATACAATAAAATGCGAGCATCTCTCAAAGCTTAGAGTGGCAAGAGCAGCGTTAAGTCTACACTCCCCAAAAGAGTTATACATACCCAATTCAAAAAATTGGAAATGGAAGTAGAAGACCTCATCTTTTACATCAGACCCTTTCCAAGTGTCCACATAGTGTTGATTCCCACACAATCTACTCAGTTGGCATAGTGGTACTATGCACCATTTCCAATGGCCATAACCATGAACCAGAGGTATGCCCGTTAATGGGAACATTCAGGCTCCTCTACACTAGACACAATTTCCACCCATAGGGGAGTGACCATCCTAACAAGGGACCTAGCCTTGTGATCACGCAAGCTCCCAACACAAATATTCTCCCCCCACCAAACGCCGATGACACAATACACCATATATGATTCGTATCATCATGTATCAGAACTAGGAATGAAGCCTCCCTCACATCCGGGGTTCTCAATCCTATTCCCATCGTAAAAAATCACGACACCCCATGCTTGTGCATCAATTTCTGTGAGATCCTGAATTTACATGCCACCATCGAACTCCTTGATGATACCCAGCCACTAGAACAACGTCTAGTAAAACTAGAGTTCGTCGATGAAAGAATATGGCAATTGCTGCAACATAAAGAGGCCCACAAGAAATGGGTAAAAGCATCGTTTGACCGCCACATCACCCCTCGCTCATTCACCGAGGGAGAAATAGTCCTACACTACAATGTCGCAAAAGAAGCCGTAGGGCCAGGAAAGTTTGAAACATTATGGAAAGGACGCTACATCATAAAAAATTGCCTCCTCAAGGGGGCATACATCTTGACTGTGCCAGATGGAGCATGCCTCAGCAGCCTCGTCAATGGCCTTTACCTCTAGAAATTCTACCCATAAGGGTTGAGAAGGCCCTACCCTAGAGTCAACATACACAGACCCAAAAACTTTAGATTTTTGACCAAAATACTTGTCACAAAGCACGCTCTAGTGTCACAATGGATTACCTACCTAAAATTTACTTCAGATTTGTCGATGGAGCATCACGATGTTCTCAAAGTTTAACAGTAGCCTCTTGGGTTATCTATCACCCTGACCGATCACTAGTCTGCACCAATGGTATCAGATCAACAAAAAACAATTAGGCAGAATATGATGCCATCATCAGACTTATGTGCGATGCCCCCAATCATGGCATACACCGTATACATATCTAACTTGATTCCTAGTTAGTAGTGTTGCAGTTAAAAAAAAAATTTGAGATAAGGGATTCACATCTATTTAGAAAATACTTGCATGCAAAAAAGATTAAGAAGACAATTTGACTGCATTACATTCACACATGTACTAAGAAGTAAAAAAAAACAACTAATCGCATAGCTAACAATATTATATACTGGAATGCATCTCAGATAAACCATCATACATAAAAAAAAAGAAAAAAAAGAAAAGAAAAGAAAACATAGAAAACATAGATATCCATCAGCATAACATAATCCATAAACAAAAACAGGGGGCACCCCATGTAGAGCCACAAAAACTATCTCTCGAATATATACCAAAAATGTATGTGTCTGAGTACAAAAAGTAACATCTATGACCCGTAAGTCAGCCCAAAATGATAAAAATCTACAAGGAAAAAAAAATAGGGGAAGCATCCTCATAATGGGTTCTTTCCCCATGTATAGAAAAACTCTATGGTGGTGCTCACCTAGGTAGGGCACCTGGACCCACTGCCGCTCCTGGTACCGATACTACAACTGCCGTCAAAACATAGATAGGCACCCGACATAAAACCGACTGCTAGCTCCTCTCTCGGGCCATCCAAATCTCTAGCGAGACATCCTCGAGGTCATCCACAAAACCTCGGGTAGGTAGCCCCTAGGTCAAGTGGTCCACTCAAACCCATGCATCCTCTAAAGAAGCCATTTGCTTGGTTAGTTCAGTAACATGAGCCTCTGCCATATCGTCATGAGCTCTCTCAGTAGCAGTTTCGATAGCAGCCGAGCTGCTACCCTCCCCCGAAGGGCCTGCCTCTCCTCTTGAAGATCCACCTAGAGGTTGCGCAGGAGCTCCTCCCTCTCTCTTGCGAGCTCCTGGAGGTCGCCGAATTGGATAGTATCCCACCAACTGAGCCATATGACGACCGACCTCCCCAACATATGCAAGAGTAACCAAGACTATGTTAGTGTCATAATAATACAGATATAAAACATAAATACTCAAGTAAATGTAGAAAACACAAAAACATACCTGCTGGCCCCCAAGCATATCAAACGGGCAGACCCATGTTTGGATTTCCTTGGAAGTCCATCCCCGCCTAAGGGAATGGCAGGAACATATAAGGATTGGCCTCAAACCAAGCCTTCGTGGTGGATTTCCAATAAGGCCCCACCCTACCTCCACCTCCTTGAGGCATCACGGGGGCCCACCTTGTTGTGAAACCAGCTCCAAAAATAGAAGAAAAGAGATATCAATGCCTTAGAAACAAGCCACTTCAAGGGTGAAACCTCCAATAAATTACATGAATGAACAATTCTTGGATGATACAAATGAAAAAACCTCCTCTATATATATAGGATTCCATGGGGCCAAAATTTAATCCTAGTGGGGCCACAATGTAATCCTAGCCGACCTAACAATAATGATGTAAGGGCACAATAATAACAATATGGGGGTTACACGGGTACAACAATAAAAATAAGGGGGTTAAACTAACAACAATAAGGGACTATACAAGTAATATAAGGACCTAACATGCTCCTCTCCTTCAAAAAAGTGTTGTCCTCAACACTTCAGTAGCTTCGGGTGCTTCTGTATAAAATTCTCATCCTCCCATGTAGAATCTTCAGTGGGTAAGTTCTTCCATTTGATGAGATACTTTGAAATTGATCGATTTTGTAGCTGTCGAGTTCTTTCTTCCATGACTGCTTCAGGTTCCAATATGGTTTTTCCTTCCTCATCAAGTTCTGGAAATATTGTTTGAATTGGAAGTTTGTCCCCTATAACTTTTTTTAAGCATGAAGCATGGAAAACTAGATGCACTTGTGAAGAAGTAGGAAGCTGCAATTTGTATGCTATAGTACCAATATTTTGTAAAACCTTGTAAGGACCATAGTACTTTGGTGATAAGTTATTATCCTTCTTAGCTTTCTTAAGGGACATTTGTTTGCATGGTTGTAGCCATAAAAATACCTAGTCTCCCACATCAAGAATTCTCTCACTGCGATGTTGATCTGCCTGTTGTTTCATTTGATTTTGTGCCAAATTTAGGTTATCCTTTAAGAGTTGGAGAACTTCTTGTTGATGCTCGATGTGATCCTCCACTGCTTGAACCCTAGAATTTTCCCTTGAACAAGATGTGATGGATGGTGGATGATATCCATAAAGTGTCATAAATGGCATCATTTTTGCTGCAGTATGGAAGGAAGTGTTATACTACCATTCGTCGAGAGGTAACCACTTGTCCCATTTTTCTTGCTTATCAGATACAAAACAATGAAGATATCCTTCCAAAAATTTATTCACTATCTCTGTTTGAACATTGGATTGAGGATGATAAGATGAGCTATGAGCTAGTTGAGTACCCAAACAAGAAAATAATTTCGTCCAAAAATTTCCTGTAAAAATTGGATCTCTGTCACTTACAATAATGTTCGGGTTTCCATGTAGCTTTTGAATTGTTTCCATAAATGCAGTAGCAAATGTACTTGCTTTAAATAAATGAGATAATGCACAAAAGTGTGCATAATTGGTAAGTCTATCCACTACCACCATGATGACACTCCCTTCGGACTTAGGTAAACTGTGATAAAATCCATTGAAATCTCCTCCCACCATTGACTTGGAATGGATAAAGGTTGTAGAAGACCTGGGGTCTTAATTGTCTCAACTTTATTTTGTTGGCAAACCAAAAATTCTGCCACAAACTTTTGAATATCAGATTTAAGGCCATCCAAAAAAAATTCTTTCTTCACCCTGTGGTAAGTTTTTAAAAATCCCGAGTTTCCTCCTAAAGGAGAAGTGTGCAATTCCAAAAGAATCTTTTGTTTTAGTTGGGAATTCTTGAAAATATATAAGAGATATTTGTACCATAAGGAATCATTTTTCGAACTAAATGTATCAGATGTACTAGGATCTTGCTGCAACTTTTCAATGAGTGTCCAAACTTCTTCATCCTTCTTCCATTCATCCCTTGATTCGATTATCCAATCTGGTTGGATAATAGAAATGGTACAAAGCAATGCTTCCACCTCTTCATCCTTTCTTGAGAGTGCATTTGCAACAACATTTAACTTCCCTTTTTTGTAGATGATTTCAAAGTCATAACCCAACATCTTTATGACCCGTTTTTGCTACTCTTCTGAAGATAGTATTTGTTCCAAAAAGTGTTTAAGACTATCATGATCAGTTTTTACCTTGAAGTGTCTTCCCATCTGGTAAGGTCTCCATTTCTTTAGTGCATGTAGTATTGCCAACATTTCCTTCTCATAAATAGCCTTTTGTAAATATTTTCCTTTCATTGAACAACTTTCAAAATAAATGGGTCTTCCTTCTTGCCTTAAAACAACACCAATTCCATTTCCTGAGGCATCACATTCCACAATAAAGGTTTTTATGAAATCTAGCGTAGCTAAGACTGGTGCTAGTCATATTGCCTCTTTAAGATGTTCAAATGCCTTAGTTGCTTCAGGAGTCCATGAAATGCATCTTTATTCAATAATTTTGTTAGAGGAGCTGCTATTCTCCCATAATTATTAACAAACTTGTGATAGTACCCTGTTAACCCGAGAAATCCGTGCAAGTGCTTTATGGTTGTGGGGAATTTTCATTCCTTAATGGATTTAATTTTGTTAGGGTCTATCTTAACACCCTCGTGAGATACAACATGACCCAGATATTCCACCTCTTGTACTCCAAAGAAACATTAGGATGCTTTTGCATATAATTGTTTCTCCTCCAATATTTTGAGCACCATGTCAACATGTTGAACATGATCGTTCCAAGACCTGCTGTAGATTAGTATATCATCAAAAAATACTAGCACAAATTTTCTAAGGAAGGGTTTGAAAATGGAATTCATCAATCCTTGAAATGTAGAAGGTGCATTGGTAAGGCCAAAAGGCATGACCAAAAATTCATAATGACCCCCATGAGTTCAAAATGTTGTTTTCAGAATATCTTCAATCTTCATTCTAATTTGATGATATCCTGAACGAAGATCCAACTTGCTAAAATAAATTTCTCCATGTAATTCATCCAATAATTCATCAATCATAGGAATGGGAAATTTATCTTTAATATTGAGCTTATTGAGCTCCCTATAATCCAGATACATGAGCCATGATCCGTCCTTCTTGTGCACCAATACTACTGGAGCAGAGAAAGAACTTTGACTAGGTTGAATTATACCAGACTCTAACATTTCTACAATCATACGTTCAATTTCACTCTTTTGGACATAAGGATATCTGTAAGGTCGGATGTTTGGAGGAACACTTCTTGGAATCAAATAAATAGTATGATCATGATCGCGAATAGGTGGGATTCCTTTGGGAGTATCAAACACCTTGGAATGATTGTCCAAGACTCTTTGAAGATATGGAGAAATAGATGATTTTGATGTTGGAACTTCTAGTGAGCATAATTGTGCAATTACACCTCGTTGTTATTTCTTCAGAAGCTTTTTCATGAAATTAGAGCTTATTATCTTTCTCGGATTCCCTGTGATACCCCGTAATTCGATTTCCTTTCCTTCTGAAAAAATTTTCAAGAATTTTTTTGAAAATTAAAAGCTCTGATACCAAATGTTGTGAAACTAGCTCCAAAAATAAAAGAAAAAAGATATCAGCGCCTTAGAAACAAGCCACTTCAGGGGGAAAACTCCAATACATTACATGAATGAACAATTCTTGGATGATACAAATGACAAAACCTCCTCTCTCTATATAGGAGTCCATGGGGCCACAATGTAATCCTAGTGGGGCCACAATGTAATCCTAGCTGACCTAAAAATAATAATGTAAGGGCACAATAATAACAATATGGGGGTTATAGGGGTACAAAAATAACAATAAGGGGGTTAAAATAACAAAAATAAGGGACTATACTAGTAATATAAGGACCTAACACACCTCCTCATGCGAGGCTCCTATGACCCCCCAGCTGGCACCGCCACCGTAGGTCTCAACAACACCACCCGCTCATACATGATGCTGCATAGGATTCTGGCATACGTAAACAAATTTAATTCATCATGGACCTTGGAAAGTTGTGCCAGCATCCCGTCGTAACAAAAATGGGAAAAGTAAAAAAATTTCCTAGTTGCCAGTTGATGCAAGACACCAATCTGCAGTCCTGATGACCGATGAGGAGCAAAACGACCCTGCCAGTTGCATAATGGCCACTAGAGCACACTGCTAGGCCAAGTATGTCATTGTAGCAATCGCTATCCACCATTCCGTAAGGGGAACCCCACCAATATGGCTTGCTGAGAATATCTCAAGATCCACTCTCCCAGAAGGAAGTGGATATCGAAGTGCCTCACCCTGAGGCAACAGCTTGGTCAAAAAATAGATATCCATCTCCAGATGAATAACAAGGTCGCACCCCCGCAGCACCATCACCTTGCGCTTCCTGTTCCAAAAGCAGACCATGTAGCGTTAAAGATGATCTTGTGATCGTAGCAGGCCATTCTCCATGAACTTGAGAAGACCCTAGTGTGTCAACTGTCGGCGCGCATGAATATCAGCAGCCAAGGCAACATGGAGATTGGTCTCGTCCTCTCCCTCCATAGCATCCTATCATCAAAACAGGAACACATCAGCCACAATGAAAACACTAAAAAATGGATAAAATTCCCAAACTTTTGGCAAAAAATAGCTTCGGTTCTCTACACACATGTTCCTCAGAGAGGCGCGAGGAGGGCATGTCTGTCCTTCTCACAGACACGCTAAAGGCAGGCCCAAAGCTAGGATAGGGGTGCTAAAATGTGCGCAAAACCTTATTTTTGCATGCAAGGTGCGTGCCTGTACCTTGATCACCCATGCGCTCAAGGTAAAAACTAGCCTAGGATCTGTAAAAACCCATCTTGTATGGACCCTAGCACCGACACTCTGAAAAAATTAAAGTGTGGGATGTCATTCACACCTGAATCAAAAATCTCTAGTCCCGAGTGCTCAGGCTAACCACAATGGAAAGAAATGCTCCAAAAAAGCCTCTCACCTATCAACACTCAACTGACACAAATTAATTGAATTGAGCCATATTCACCTATATGTCACTGTTTTCAGAAACTTTGGAGGACCATAACAAGAGCTCAGAAGGCCCCATCATAGGACTGAAAGCAGCATTGTGATCAATACTCCATAATGCCCAAGGGTGGTGCCACACATTTGCACTCAAGAGGTATGCCCTCTCTCATATTCTTTTTTAAAGCACACTTCTTTCAAATAATATTTGAATAAAGAAGATGCTTTCACTTGGGGTATTTTTTTTTGCAGGTAGTGTGCAAACCATCCACAACTCCATCCACAGAAAGTTCTAGAGCAGGTATCATTCTACCTTCAACATGATAGAGTCCCTTCAAAGCTCTGCATATCCTGACATCATTTCTCCATCAGAAGTTAACCATAGATTTAAAAAACCCAACCATGTTTATCATCACCCCACTTTTTCACACGATAAGCATCCTTGTTGGTTAGTTGAGCCTCCCCTCCATGGCGTCGGTCACCCATAATAGACCATATCTCACAAAAATAGTGACGCCATGGCCATACCACTTTAGTCCAGGAAGCACCTCATTCCCATTCACCCACCATGCATCATGTCAAGTTTTACCATATCGACATAAAACTCCTTTCTTGGAATACCAAGTTTTGCAAGCAGATCAAAAGCACACTACTGTGCCTCACATTTTGCCTACCATACATCCATGAGCATAGCCCATCTGTGACATTTTTCCATCTGCTTCATAAATCTCGCACATGAGACCAACCTATGGGGCTCCCACCCTCAGCAAAAAAACCTTCCTCACATCTTTAGTGAGTGAACACTTTCATGTTTTGGGGCACCCATCTCTGTGTTTTGTACAAACCAAACCCCATTATTTTATTCTTTTGGTAAATGTACAAAGACCACAAATGGTGCACTATTTCCCCCACCACCCATTCATTTTTTATCCCATGGCAGAAGTCCCTCGCCACCCTTGGTCGAACTACCACACCCTCACGCATAAGCCACCATGAAATTCATAACCAATATATACCCACCCTAGATGTCCTACTGACTCCAGATATTTCCCCATTAGAAATAGTTATGACTGCCACCAAAATACTTTGTATACTTCGACCTTGGCCCACTGAATCCCCATCATCAGTTTTCAATCACCCCTCGGCATAATGCCTATGTTAAACCTATCACATCCAGGATCCTGATCCCTTGTATCGGCGACCCTCTCGTTCGATTGAGGCTTCCTTTTTGTCAACATCAACACCTTTTTTCCAAAAGGAAGTAGTACCTTGGATCACCCCTCTCCAGAGAAGGGAAATCCTCGGGTGGCACTGTGGTAGACATCATTGCCCATAGATGTCATCGATCCCCCTGACATTAAACTACAACACAAGCTTTCAGGTCAAGAGGGTATTGTACCTTACAACCATTGCACTTTGATCAAATTTGTCAAAGACCCGTGCCTTTATAATCATCTCTTTCAGCAATGCTTACACGGGAAGGTCTCGGCCATGCACCTATGTGTACAATGCACATTTATATGCCATACCAAGTTTACACATATGGGTACCACATTACACCAATTGTCAAAGAAAAAATGCCCCTGAGGGTGTCAACAGTCATCGTCATCAACCAGAAAATCACTACCATACTAGTGACACAGACATAATTTATATTTGTCAAATAGATTTGTTTAACTAGCCAAAGCATCACGAGAATGGGACATGCCCGCCTCATAGAAAATTTGTAAATATTGTAATATACCATTGCTTGCAGGGTTCCCACATGACATGGTCGCTCTTTGACCCGGTACAGGGTATCTCCAACTTTGTGCTACACACAGGTCTCCCTCTCTCCACACAGTACACAGAAACGAAACTATAATGTATTTTGGCTATACAATTCTTCCTAGACCTCACACATTAGGGGGAATCTGTTATCACTAGAAAATCGGACAAGCAAATATGACATTATTTAATGTCAGCTAGAATGATTTACAGGGCTGACAGACATTATAGAATCTAAAGTATTTAAAAATATCTAAGGTCTAAGATGAAAAATAAAATTGCGCACTAAAGGAACCAACAGAATTTTCCTTTGCGCGAATTTTTGTTCGATAAGCATGCCTTTGCCCAACTTTTCCTCAAAAAGCCACGCGGACCTGAGAGTGGTGGAAGTCACTTTTTAGGACCACAAGGCACACTCCAGGACATTGATCCCACACTTGAGACCGCCTAAGGATAGCCACCCAAGCCTTCTTAGGACCTCAAGGGAGCACACATTGGAATAAATGTGGCACACAATGGAATCACCCTCCTCTCTTGGGTCACTATCCACAATGTACCAAGAGAGGGAAGGAAAGTTTGAATTCTCCTATAAAAGGCCACCAAGAGATGAAAATCTTGAGAACACATTGTTATGCTGGCCAAAGTTTCCCCAAGCAATACTAGTAGTGTGTGATCTGGAGGAGAGATAGAGGGGACTTAGTTGTTGGCAATACAACAAGTCCAGTCCACCATTGTAGAAAGAGGGAGACTTTGCACTAAGGTAGCTCGGAAGTAAAGACATACTTGCATCGAGAATAGTAACTCCCTAGTTCTAAGGGCCCCTTGGCAAGTGGGTAAAAGTTTCATCCTTCATTCCTAGCAACACTCAATAAGAGGGGACATAAGGGCCACCGTTTTTATTATTGAAGTTGTTTGACTCTATTTAGAGATTTTGTATTATTTTAGTTTTTTATGTTTGAATATGCATTCTATTTCTCTATCTAGTATGTCTATGTCTGAGAATGTTCCCAAACTTGCTTGACTCCATTTATTTTCTACCTGTGACCAAAAACTTAAGAGGGAAAAACCACTCCTCTTAAGTAGGTGTGATTTGGTACATTCGTGCACCAAACACACACACACAACAACCAAGGGATGTGTAGAAGAGGGAGGAAATCAGACACAAATTATTTGCACTTGGAACAAAATTGAAACACTTCAGGGCCACATGGAGGATTCTTTACAAAATAGACGAGCTAGATACACTCCTCTCCGAAATGAAACAGTTAGAAAGGAGAAAACCAATTTGGGCATTAAAACTAGCTATGGTTGCTCTCATACAACCCAAGTTATTGGAGTAAGCTTGTGAAGGGGTTAGACTTCGATTTAAATCTTGTCTCAGTAACATCATGAGACTGACCTCACCTATAGATCCATACAATGATGATGTTATGAAGAGAGTTTTTAGAAAAATGGTAGATAAATTTCAAGACTTGGACAACAGTACAGGCTATACCTTTGGGAAGAAGCTTGAAGTTTTAGAGGTCATGGCCATGACTAGAACTTATGAGGTCATGTTTGATCTTGAGTGTGATGGCTTGATTCTGCAGATGTTCCAATTCTTCTTCAGCATTAGGAGACATCATCCTGACACAGTTATAGCACACATGCAATCCATCGTGTCGTCATGTATGAGAGACCGTGATGCCATTTGTCAGGAGTTGCAGACTAGGTTGTTGAGAATTTGGAGGAGAGAGAAGTTGGTCTCAGCTACTTCTTATGAGCTAGCCCAAGAGTTGGTTGAGTGGAATGTTGGGTTATTTAGGAGGCAATTGACGAGGGAGGAGCTGCAACATTTTAGTGGATGAAGAAACAAAAATGAGTTGAGGAGGAAGGGCCTTTTCTTTGTCTGCAAAGAACCTTGGGTACTTGACCACTCATGCTTGAGAGATGCAGATGAGGTGGAAAAGGTAGAGGAAGAGGACATCCCTTTTTTATGTCAGGACGAGGACTCTTCTTCAGATGATCCCATGGGGTCATAAGAGGATGCTTCTGGGGGGCATGAGCAGTCATGTGGAGTTGATGAGTAGGCAGGATTTTTCTTCTAGTGGCCATGGTGAGGAGTCAAGGGACTCTATGGGAGATATTCAGGATGATGAGTCACTTATAATGGTTCAGTCGGAGTAGGATATGGTTGAGGATGAGCCAACTGAGGAGAAGGCTATGCACATTATGCATGATAGTCCTTTGGGGGAGAGACATATGGAGGCTCAAATTGGGTCTGTGATGGATATGTGACTAACCTAAGGGTCATCCATTTAGGAGGAGAAAACATATGCGTAGACATCTAGTACAATGATAGGAGTTGCAGTTGCTTATCCTCAGGAGATGTTGGAGGTTGATGGGTTAGTTCTACGGGATGCTAGTGGATAGCAGGAGTGTGACACTTCTTATCATAATAGGGGGAGCTGTTGGGGAAGATGGTGCATTCATCTTTGGGACGACCCACTGATGAGGAGCCATTAGATGCACCTACAGTTACCAGGGCTACAATAATTTCAAGGAGGAGCACCCTATAGGATTACATCGATGGGGCTTGTAGCATATCTTACCCCCAGTTCCCTATTATAGAGAAAGGGGCCTTATTTTTCAAGTATTTCTCGTGGAAAAGCGAGATAGAGCACCATCATTCAAGTACAAATTGGCAAAAACACACCTAGTGATTCTTCTTCTAGGGTATATTGGCGGGAGATCATGCACTGGTATCCTATTGGTGGTATGATATTCTTAGGCAGGATCATAGCAGAGAGGGGACCCTTAGACATGGCTGATGCTATAGTTACCAGTTGGTAGTGGGACACAAGTTGATAACTCTTCAGTATTCCATTCCAACGTTAGGAGAGTAGGGTTAGCATTGGATTGAGTTAGGAGTTGGATTGGAGGGAGGTGGTGAGTTAGTATCCTATTAATGGAGTATCATCCTTAGTCCCGGGTACATTTCGGCAGGAGCACCTAGATGAGAGAGATGTGGCATGTTCCATTAGGAAATGGATTGTGGGCTGACAATCCATTAGTATTTAAGTAACACTAGCCTAACATTTGCAGATCATGATTGACCTTAGCCTAGGTTGAAGGTTGGATTGGAGATAGAGGCTGAGTTGGTCTTCACTTCACGAGGTGACATATATAGTTAGATAAAGTCTCCATTCCGAGCCATGGGATTCAGGCAATGATTGGTCATGGTGGCATTAGGATTCGAGAGTATTGATTGATGATAGATGCGGTGAGAGATCAGTCTGGGATCTCAACATTGAGGGGTCTATTCCGGGTAACTTAACATAAGAGTATCGCCACATTCAATGATTTGTATGGGATTTGGGCATTGGGTCTTGGTTGCATCAGGCCAACATCATGCCCACATATTTGGATTTCTTGAGGGAAATAAGTATTGGGGCAGAAGGTCTGTCATATTCCTTTTTTTGGTGTTCGTTATGACAGGGTTAGGATGGAATTCCAATGTTGGGAGCAGACAGGTCATTGGTAAAGGTTTGGGTCAATAGTGGGCCCATGGGATTTTTGGAGGATTTTTTAGGAGTCTTTATGAGGGTCGATGGCATTCTCTTGGTATATTCCATCAACTAGACAATTTTCCTTTTGTTCTAGTGCATTCTGAAAAATTTCAGAAAAATGAGTTATTTTTGGGCTTAACTCAATTAATTACGCTGAAGGTGGAATCCCAGGAGGAATATGTAATAGAAAAAATTATTGTAAAAGCTCATTGGAACTGGAACAATAATACCTACATGATGTGATGGTTGGACACAGGTTTTAGTGACCTAAGGAGACATGGTAGTTGATTTATGCTTTTCGGCATTAAAAAGGAATTTTTAATTGGAATATAAGAGGGAAAGTGTTGGATGATTAAAATAATAATAAAATATAAGGCTCTAGATGGGTCCGTGAGATTTATAAAAGAAGAGGAGTAGGCCATTGAGGAACATCTTGGATTTGATATATTTCCTTGTATGTGAGGTTGAGAACTCAGTTCTCTTCTCCATCAGTAGCCCCAAGATAGAAACCCTTAGGTGTGTTGTCGAGTGTTGGACGAAAATCCAACTCTTTTTGATGGGACTTCATTTAGGAGTTTCACATAGCTTCAGGGATATTGGAGTGAGGATAATTCAGATCTTCAATCAATGCTTCATTTCCTTTCAGTGGATTCAGTGGTAGTTGTTATCGGAGGGAGAGTGTAGTTTTTTTGTTTTGGAGGCTAGTGCAGCACGACAGATCATATTTGAGGCAAGCTCTCCATCTCAACCCTTTGGGTTAGATATACATGTACCCTGAGTTTGTCATTTATAATAAAAAACATGAGATTCTTCCCGTTTAATGTGTAATGGATTGCAGTACTCTATTTTCTTTCATTTTACATGGAAATATTTTGTTAATTAATTTAGTAATTTTATGGTTAAATTTTGGGTTAGTAAAATTTCCACAAAATTGGTAAAATATTCCATTTGGGGATATTACATTTATTGGGTGAATTTAGAATTTAGAAAAATATGATTTATGGAATGCTTTTAGGATTTAAAAAACTATTGCATTTTATTAATTCTTCTTATTGTAAGCCTATGGGAAAATATGAAAACTAATAACCAAATACATATAGAATCAAGCCAAACAGAGGAATGAGTGTTTCTGAATAAGTATATGTACAAAATTGGTTGAATGAATTCAACATGGTGGGGAACTCAACGCAGAATTACATCATCTCTTACTTCACCATTGTTGGCTATAGTAGTGTGGTAGACATTATCGATTTTCCTTAGAATACTGAGTCAGGAGTCTCATTGGGCCGAAGGTTTCCAAGCATGCATTAAAAGATAAGTACCTATGGTATTTGAAAATTATTATGTTTTCATATGATTCATGAAGAAATAAGAATCAAATTTATTTTCTTGGAAATTTTCATAAGATAAAGAATCAAGATTATTTTCATGGGAAAAACTCCACGGAATTTTGTACAAAGAGGAATAAGTGTTTTTTTCATTGATTTCTCAAAATATTAAATGCGCATTGAGTTATTAAAAACATTTCATGTCTAAATAATTGTGTGAATTGCATGAATTATTGAAAAATAGGGTCCAAATATGTCTTCATATCTCCCGCATAGTGATATATATGTAAAGGTTAAACAAGGATTTTGTAAATGAGCTTGTTCTCTCCAAAATTATCTTTCATATTTTAAATTTTCATTTTCAAATTATTGAAAACCCCATCGAAAGCTAATGACTAAATCAAGAAATTATTTAATATTTCAATATGGAAAAATGTGCTACAAAGATTCATTTCAATATTCCATACCATAAAACTTATTTAAAATATTAGAGATTTTTTTTTAATTAACCCGTTCCCAAAAACCTCTTTTGTTTTTCAAATATTCACTTCCAGATGTTTAGAAACCACACCCAAAGTTGATGACTAAAATAAGAAAAATAGAGTAAATGAGAGCATTGCCTTTTTATTTGTTAGCACAATAAGAAAAAATGTTTATGTACATATAGAGATAACTATTGTATTAATGTTATTAAAAATAAATAAATAAATTATATGCATAAAGAAATAGAACAATTATGGTTATATTTCTTGAAAATAAATAACTTATTCACATGCAAAAAAATATAACAATTATGTTGATATTTCTTGAAAAGAAATAAGTTATTCACATGCACAAAAATATAACAATTACGTTGATATTTTTTGAAAAGGAAATAAGTTATTTCATTTAAAATATTACCATGGATATTATCATGATCCATATCCATTAGATTTTTAAAGATAAATATTGGACTCTTGAAGATAATATGTGCTTATGTGCATAGGAATAATATCTAGTATATTTCATCTACTCGAGATGAAAAGGTGATTTTACATCCATTGAGAGCTTTAGTCATGTAGAAAAATATAAGTAATTATTTTTAAAAATAGTTCACATAAAACCTTTGCATAAAAGACAATTGGTTGTGTTATTTGAGAAGGATTTGTTATCCATGCTATTTCTTGAGGAAATAATACAAAATTTGTTTGATGTGTGAAATGATAGAAAAATATTTTGTATTTCATGCATAATAGCTAGTGCATACATAAGAGCTAACTTTTGGATAAATAATAATTAGTGTGTTATATTCCCTGGAAAATAAATATATATATTTTTAGGCAGGGAAATACTTGTTGTGTTGGAAGTCTTCAAAAATAAGAGAAGAGAAAAAATGTCCTTGTGTACATTATTGAATTAGATTCTCGGAGAGGAAAACTAGTAATCTCATTCTTTATCATGTTAAGATTCCTTTGGAATATTCTTTAGAGAAAAATATACACTTGCATGCATGTAAAATTATAGTTTTGGTATTGGATTTATGGTGAAAAGGAAGGTCCAATGAGATAATAAGGGAAAAATTATATGCATTTTCACACCTAAAGGGATTAGCTATTGTATTAGCTTTATTTTGGGAGAAGATCATGCATAGCTATTGGGCTAGATCTTTTGGTAAGAGGAAATGTTTCTTTGCATGCATGAAAGAATAAATATTATGCGTTTGATCCCTTGGAAAATACATGAGTTTATGTTCCATGGAATACTTAGTTAGTTTCCTTTGGAAAGAAATATATGTTTAACATGAAATAAGATCAAGCTATCATGTTATTTTTTGTTGGAGGGGACAAGTAGTTGCATGCAATAAATCATAAATATTATGCTAACTTTGTTTCAAATAAAGTTTGAATTTTTATACATAATAGCCATTGTGAATAACTCTCATGTGGAAAATATGTTTTGTGAAAAGTGAATGCATTCACATGCATAAGTATAAAATCTATTGTGTTAATCCCTTTGGAAAAGAAAACATAATAGTAGGAACAAATAAAATTGTTTGTTGGGCTAGCTCCTTTGGAATATTGTTATGCATTTGCGTGCACAATAACAATATCTAGTATGTTATCTTTCCTTCGAAAAGAAGATGAAGTGGATGCAACATTATGTTAGCGTTTTTTTAGAAAGATGACACTTGATAGTGATTTTATTATTACTAATGCATGTGCAATGATGTTAAAGAAGTAATTTCCTGACATTTTGTTTATGTTTTATGCATGTACACGAATAAATGTTGAAGTGTCACTTATAAATATAGATTATTGGTTAATTGATATTTTATCTCTTATCTGATCATGATATCAAGAGTGATGATGAAAACAACAACATGAAAGGATAGTGACTTGTGTAAAGGATAATTCACATTTAACTTAATGGCAGATAAATATTTGTTGGTCCATGAAGATTTAGGAATACCAACTATCGGATGATCCACTTATGGGAAGAATCAGGTTGCAAATACTTAATGTTCATAACTTCATGGGTAAATGATATCATGATGATTGTACTACGTTATAACTAGTTATGATTCAATTCGGATTATAATTATTTGTAATATTTTATGAAAATGGTTATGGGATGGAATCCATTACAAGAAAATGAGTGAGGGGTGAACACCGTTACGAACATTTAATAATAAAATTAGGTGTTTTCTTGTTTTTACTCTATGGGGTTTCCAAGGTATATCAGTGTCTAATTATGTGATTGCTTGTTGTTCCATTTTTTATGATGTTGATTCCTTACATGATGTGATGGTTATATTATCAAGAATGTGATTAACTAAATAACTTAAAATAATCATGGAATTTATGTGATGTTACATAAGGAAGTTTAAGTTAATATGCTACAACAATGATAGTAAACGATTGTGTAAATCATTATTATTTTAATAACGATTACTCTATGTAATGATGTTCGTTTCTCAAATGGTAATGGAATGGAATATGGAAATTAATTTAGAAGGTTACACATTGGTAAATGTTGAAAAAAATCCCGAGTTCATACTTTTTTCTATGAGGTTATCAGGTGATGTTCCAAGTGGTATTAGAGAAAAAAGGTTGCAACAATAACACCTTTTGGGAATCATTAAGAAGAGAAGAAGTAGAGGTATGATGCTAGTGGGAATCATCTCAGGTATGATTCTAATTGAACTTTTTGTAGACTACAATTGACATGAGATGCATGATGCATGATTACTAACCACATGAAAGAATAGAAAGTGATAATGTTTCTTTAAAAGTTGTTCTCATGACATTTGAATATGGATGCGGATAAAAGACAATAAAACATTTGTTACACTTATGAACGATCCTGAGCACTCACCAATTATAGTGAGGATTAATTACCAACCTTTGTATGCATAATATTACAATAATTATTATAGTGCATTAAGAAAATTTGACGAAAGTTAAAATGCACTACTTGTAAAGAATTAATGCATGTATAGTTTGTGTGATAACCAAATAATGTAGAACTTGGGGTTGACCCTGAAGAGGACAATAGAATGTTTAAAAAAATATTGAAATAATGTCTTTAGATGTTAAAAATGAATAATGATTCAAGTGGAATTCATATAGTGAACTTGAATTCAATGAATAGCTGATAGTGGCATAATGTTGGGTTCCCTTTCTTCATGTAGAGTTGTAGATGAAATTTTGCATTTCATGTGTTTGAAAAGTGGTAAATGAGATCCAACTTTTTATTTTAAAGCATTGCATCCGTGGGAGATTTGGATGTGATTCATCTCAACATGAGTGGATATTCCTACCTTAAGGCCAGGTAACTCCCACATTGATTCCAAAAATGTGTTTTTCATACTCGGATTCCATGATTTAGTTTATTTTTTCGATTGGATGATGCCCTATAGGGATCGTTGATTTGATATTTTGAAGAACTTTTTACGATTGCTAATATTAATATGATTCATGCTATTTTTTAAATTCTATATTTATTGCCTCTATGATAGTCACTTAACATCTTTATGGAAATTTATTTCATGCCCGCTAACTCTTTGTTAAAATGCCTCATTGGCTATAGATTTCATGCTTGCAAATTGTTTGCCCAAAATTCCCTAATGGCTATAGCTTAAATGACTACAAGATAATTGTAAAAAAATAAATTCCCCACTGTCTATAGTTCTTCACGTTACTAAAGTGTTTATGGGAATGCATCAATAAATATGGCTTGTAGTTTTACTTGTGTGTGAAGTATTGGTATTATTGTGGGATAATGAAGAATGAGGTTATATAATAATATCAATGTTGATTCTCATTGAAGAAATGATTAATAATGTGAGATCATGTTTGGAACGGTCAATAAACAACATGTATTAATTATAGAGTTAAATATTTATAATATTTATAATATTTATAATGTATTATTAGGAGTGAAGAAGGGCCAACCATTTTTAGTATGAGTTTAATTTAGAAATGCTATATATTATTTGATAATAAAAGGGAAGTATGTCTTACCATCCAAAATTGTATTACTAGACATATATTATCTTAAAGGGTGATGGATTAAAGTAAGGGTACAAAGTAACTAAGAAAATAGAAATCACATTTTGTGTCTCTGTTTTCGAAGGGATTGCTATTTCTCTACAATATCAATGGTTGGTAAGGTGGGATCTTACAAAAAATATAATGTTATGGTATGCAATATATATTACTATTATTTTTAAGTTTCATTATTGTTATTATGTGGAAATTTGGAATCTATACCACCTGTATGACACATGATGCTTTTCCATAAATGTGATTTTACAAATTGTGGGACCTATGTTGAGGGTCAAGTATGGATGCATGATGTACATAAATGTTCAATTTATTTAATTATAATATGAAAATGGATAGTTATGTAAAATTACAATGGATTTTTAGACATTGACTATTTTTAGACATTGAATTATTATTGGTTTGAATGGCTATGGAAGCCTTGATGGGACTAATGTGATTATGTAACATTTTATTTTATTATTGAATTGATGAATACATTGTTTGAGATGTTCATGAAATAAATCTATATTTTTAGAAGACTTATTTCTAACTTATGGAAATTTATTGGTGGTTAAGTCCAAGATAGATCTTCCCTAAAAGTCTCCTAAAAATCCCTAGGAAAAATAATAAAAAAGGAGAATATTAACATAATGGGAGAGAAATATTATTCTAATCACTTAGTTGGATAGAAGTACTAAGTGGGGTGGAATAAAGGACATCATGAGAGAAATGCATGCTTTAAAGAAAAGGAAAAATAATATTTTTCGAAAAAGCTAAAATAGAATGAACTAGGAAAAAGGTTGGAAGACCTTAAAGAAGGGAACTGCTAAAAATATGTTGGGAAGAAACCACCAAAAAATAAATGTTGTTATTGATTATAGTGACAAGTAAATATTAGCTCTGGGGGCAGGTGCCCAGGGGGGGGGGGGGGGGGGGGGGGGTATTGGAGATAGTTCACGACTGGGTGGAATATTCTTGGGTACCCCATACATTAACTACGGTTATATGAAATTATGTGTATAGTTTTCTATTGATTTCGAAACTGTCTAAAGACGTTGATGTTAGAATAGACCGTAAGTTGCATGTATTTAAGTTGTTGTATATGTTATAGTTCTGCATGCATTTTCTATTAATTTATTTAAGCGACAATTTCGACGAAATAGGTTGTGTTTGTATGTTTATATGGGAAAATGAACATGTTAGAAATGAATTACTTATATGCATGCATAGAGGAAATAAATTGTTAATGTATGTACATATGATTTAACTTATGATGGATAATATATATTTATAATTTTCTTAGATATTGAAATAAATTAAAATCTATATGTAGTTGAATTAATTTGCAATAAATAAAACAATGAGCTATTGAGATCTAAATTCCTCACAGACTAGAGAAAAATGGTTCGAGATAAATATCATGAGTTTGAATTTTATTGAAATTACTGTGAGAGAGAAAGATAATAATCTAAAAATAACACCATTGGGAAATAAATACTATTGTAACCCCTAAATAAAAGGCACCATGCACTTGATACTAATTTTTATGATTTTGATGATTAGAGGGCTTGTGCTCCTAATTACTTGCGGTAGTGTTATGATTAATGTATTATTTGAAACTGCATAAATAATTGATAATGAAAAGTATTTCATTCAATAAAAATTATTAATTCTACTTATTAAACATAAAAATCCTTCATTCTGAAGGGAAATGATCCATTTTTTTTTATTCAGATTATTATTCTATGAGTAAAAGTTAATTTTCCAACAAGAGAAGAACACAAAGGATTGTGTTCTCTTTCAAGGGGGGAGTATGTAATATCCATGGCATAAGCTACCATAAAAAATATCGTAAAATGAGTGTTTTTTATTAATTAAATATTATTAATTATTATATTCATATTGCGTAAACAATATTCCAAAATTGATGACAAAAACAAGAAATTATTTAATATTTAAATATGGAAAAATGGGTTGCAAATAGTCATTCAAAATTTCCAAACCATGACACCCATGTAAACACTAAGAGAGATTTTCTTTAACTAACATGTTCCCAACAAAAACCTCTTTTTTTTTTCAAACATTCATTTGCATATGTTCGGAAACCATTCCCAAAGTTGATAACTAAAACATGAAAACAATGTGAAACAGAGGGTTGCCATTTTATTTGTGAGCGCGATAAGAACATTTGTTTATGTAAATATAGATATAAATATTGTATTAATGTTCTTGAAAACAAATAAGATAGTTATGTGCATAAAAAATAGAACAATTATTTTGATATTTCATGAAAAGAAATAATTTATTCACATGCACAAATATAGAACAATTATGTTGACATTTCTTGAAAAGGAAATAAGTTATTTCATTTAAAATATTATTAGGGATGTTCTCATGAGGCATATGAATTAAAGTTTTAAAGATAAATATTGGACTCTTAAAGATAATATGCACTTATATGCATAGGAATAATATCTAGTATATTTAATCTACTAGAAATGAATAGGTGAGTTTACATGCACAGGGAGCTTGAGTCATGAAAAAAGAGAAGTACTTTTTTTGAGAAAGAGTTCACATAAAAACTTTGTATAAAATATAATTGCTTGTGTTATTTGAGAATGATTTTTTATTCATGCTATTTCTTGAGGAAATATTAAAAATTTGTCTGATGTGTGAAATGATAGGAAAATAATTTGTATTGCATGGATAATAGCTAGTGCGTTAGTTAACGTTTGGAAAAGAATAATTAGCGTGTTAGATTCCTTGGAAAGTAAATATATATATATATATATATATATATATATATATATATATATATATATATATATATATATATATATATATATATATATATTTGTATGCAACAAAATATTTTTTGTGTTAGAACTCTTCGAATTAGAGAAAAGCATGTCCTTGTATAAATTATTGAATTAGATGATTGGAGAGGAAAACTTGTAATCACATGTTTTATTGTGTTAAGATTCCTTTGGAAGATTCTTTAGAGAAACATATACACTTCCACAACATGAAAAAATATAGTTTTGGTATTGGATTTCTGGTGAAAAGAAAGCTGCAATTGCATAATACTGATTGTCTTATCGAGTCTTTTAGGAAATAATATGAACTTGCACAATTAAAGGGATTAGCTATGGTATTAATTTTATTTTGAGAGAAGATTATGTATAGTTATTGGGATAGATATTTTGGTAAGAGTGAAATTTTTATTTGCATGCATGAAAGAACATGCTAGGTCCCTATAATACTAGTTCATTCCCCTTATTGTTATTGTTAATATAGCCCCATATTGTTATTTTTGTGCCCATGTATCCCCTAGGTTGTTATTTTTATTCCCCATAGAATCCCACTATTGTTATTGATGTGCCTTTACATTATTATTTTTATACAGGCTCTATACTTTGACCCCTTAGACTCCTATATATACCAAGGATATCTTATCATTTGTATCATCCAAGAAATTTTCATGCATGTAATGTAAAGGACATTTCCCCCTTGAATAGAATAATTTTTAAGTCATTGATCTATATTTTCTTCTGTTCTTTGAGCTTGTTGCATAATATTTGTTAACTAAGCTTTGGATTCTAGGGTTTATGTTCTTCAAATAGGTAATCTTGAAATTTTCTCTATAATTTTTTTCCTATGAAGCTTTAGAGGATGAAATTACAATCACGTTGATTTGAAATATTGGTGAACCTTGTGTATGAATTTTATATCCCGTTTCACTATATTTTGAGAGATATGATTCGAGGAATTTACAGTTTTTGTGAGCTCTATAATTTCATCTAAAACATGTGACCTTGGGAAAATAGTCACAACATTTTCTTCGAGCATCAGATTTGGATTTTGTAAAAAGGGACTAAAAGTGGACGCGATTTGGTTTTTTAGGTATCATTTTTAGGGTTTAAGGTCGAAACAATGACCATTAGGGGAATTTTTAAGGAAATTATAAAATAATAGTGGAAATAATAAAATAATATTTGATTACATCATCAAATTTTAGAGGGAAAAAAATAAAAGACTACTTTTTCAACTTGTATTTTCAACTTATCTCCCAAAGGTTTTACTCAAATTTCAAGCAAGAGTACTTGTTGGAGGCGAAATTTAATTCCTCATCGAAGGAGTAACCATGTTGCATAATTTCGATGGAACCTACTACACAAAGAATGAGAAATACATGAAAAACGTGATTACAATCATGTTTTTTAATGTATTTCTCATTTTTCATGTAGCAGGGTCCATTGTAAGTATGCAAAATGGGTACTCCTTGGATGAGGAATTAAATTTTACATCCAATGAGTACTCCTGCTCGAAATTTGAATAAAAAATTTGGGAGATAAGTTGAAAATACGAGTTGAAAAAGTAGTTTTATTATTCTATTTTTTTTTTTAAATTTTAACGTTTTACATAAAAAATGGTGAATCATCCCCCATGGTTGACATCATCACCTTGAATCCTATTGGTTCTTATAAAGCTTAATTTGGTTGAACATTTTTTTTAGGAGGCCCATTTTAGACCTCAAAATTCCCCTTATGAAGTGGAACTTCGTACAAGTTCGCTCTACTAAACAATTCTATAATCACGTCATCATGGGAGATTAGGCATGACTCTTTTTTGAAGAATAAAATATGAGTATGAATTTTTGGGTTGGAAAGAAGACTCAGAGGGTTACCACAGGAAGTAATTTTAGACCTTAAAGATCGAAAATTATAGATATAAAATAATTTCAATAGAGAGCTCCTAAAAGGTAAGAAAAAGGTGCGTATTTTTTAAAAATATTTGCATGAATTTTGTTTGAAAAATAAGTTTGAAGTGATTCAAATAGAATAGTGAAGCATATTATCATTTTTTTATTCTGAAACACCTTGAAAAAATAAATTGAAGCACCTAGTAAGAAACCAAAAATATCTACTATGATGCATGAAGAAGAGGAATGAATACAAAATGATGTATCAAAATTATGTGACCATGTGCAAAAAGTTTCGCTCTCGCAGAGAGTAAGAGAAAACAAAATGGAAGCTAAGATGGATGGTTTAACATTAGACATGGAAGGTTTGAAGGATATATTAAAATAGGACATGAAATGTTTGAAGGATGGATTAAAAGAAGACATGGAAGGTTTGAAGGGGGGTTTGACAAAGTTTCTACAGTAAATACTTCTTAATGGTGAAAGGGTATTCCATGAAACTCATGATGAGAGAAAAATGAATGTTAATTCCATGAAACTCATGGTGAGAAAAAAAAAAATGTTAATTATGATTTTAGAGACTCCAATGTTGGGTTTAATAACCACCACATTCCAAAGGTCGATATGAGGAAGTATGATGGCAAGGTTCTGGTAACATGGATACTATTGATGGAGAAATATTTTGATGTCCATGACGTGTAACGCACACAAAAGGTACACATTGTAACTTTATATTTAGAACCCAATCAGTTTGTATGGTATTGATGTATTTTTTTATCATAAACCACTTGTGACTTGGTCTATTTTTACAGAGGAAATGATAACACATTATGAGAATACAAAGAGAAACACCTTATTTAGCCAATTGATAAATCTCAAACAAAAGGGTTCAATCACGAAGCACATTAAGGACTTCCAAAATTTAAATACCAAGGTAACTTATATTCCAGAGGAGTATATGATTTGTATCTTCATAGGGACTTTGAAAGGATACCATACAACATGAGGTTTTACTTTGGGAATGCCATTCATTGGAGAAGACATTCAAGGTGGCAAGAAAAGTTGAAAACAAAATTATGGAAACAAGGAATTCTAACACTCATAACTATAAAGACGGAAGTGTTTATGCTCCTAGCCTTCCACAACCTACAAGGTTGATGCCACAATAATTGGAGGAAAAAATAGAAAAAATGATTTTTTTTAATAGTTTTGAAAGAAAATACACTAAAGGTCATAAGTTTTCTGAGAAGAAATTATTCTACATAGATTGTGAAGAGGAGAAAGGAAAGGAACAAGAAACATCAAATGAAGAGGATATACACTAGGAACCAACCCATGAGAAAGAAGAATTGAATTTTACCATGTCTTGTAAGTCATTGGTAGGAATTACCACTCCTCAAATATTCAATATAGAAGGATATATCAATAATAAAACTTTAATAATGTTGATTGATTCTGGTAGTACTCATATTTTTATTGATTGTAACATAGCCAAGGAATTGAATTACTTCCTATATCCAACACCAGAGTGTCAAGGGATGGTTTCAAATTGAAGAACTATAAATTTATTTGGAAAGTGGCATAATATCAAGGTAACCATGGGGGAATATGTATTTAACAGCCCAATTATTTCCATTCCAGTGGGTGGTGTTGATGTTGTACTATGAATCAAATGGTTACAATCTTTGGGGATGATAGCTTTTTAATTTTCAAGAAATTTTCTTGAATTTTTTTTAGGAAGGAGAGGAAGTTGAATTAAGCGGTATCACAGGGAAAGCAGGAAATATAATCAACTCTAATGGCATGAAAAAACTTCTGAAAAAAGAAGAACGAAATGTAATTGCACAATTATTCTCGTTGGAGGTTCAAACATCAAAATCATTTATTTTTCTAGATCTCCAAAAAGTATTAGATAATCATTCCAAGGTATTTGAGACTCCCAAAGGCCTCCCACCTATTCGTGAACATGATCATGTTATTAATTTGATTCTAGGAAGTGTTCCTCAAGACATCAGACCTTACATATGTCTGCATGCCCAACAAAGTGAAATTGAACGTATGGTTGTAGAAATGATAGAGGCTGGTATAATCCAACCTAGTCAAATATATTTCTCTACTCTAGTAGTATTGGTTCAAAAGAAGGATGGATCATGGCATACGTTTCTAGATTATAGTGAGTTCAACGAGCTCACTATTAAAGATAAATTTCCCATATCTTTCAATGATGAATTTTTGAATGAATTACATGGAGAAATTTACTTCACCAAGTTGGATCTTCATTCACGATATCATCAAATTAGAATGAAGATTGGAGACATTCCGAAAACAACATTCAAAACTCATGAGGGTCATTATGAATTTTTGGTCATGCCTTTTGGCCTTACTAATGCACCTTAGACATTTAAAGGTTTTATGAATTCAATTTTCAAACCCTTAGAAAAATTGTGTTAATATTTTTTGATGATATAATAATCTACAATAATTCTTGGAAGGATCATGTTCAACATGTTGAGAGGGTCCTCAAATTATTGGAGGACAAAAAATTATATGCAGAAACATTCGAATTTTTCCTTGGAGTACAAGACGTGGAATATTTAGGTCATATGGTATCTCTTGAGGGTGTTAAGGTAGACCCTAAAAATATTAAAAGGCATTAAGGAATGGAAAATAACCACAACGATAAAGCGTCTTCAAGGATTTCTTGGTTTCACAAGGTATTATGGAAAGTTTGTTAAGAATTATGGGAGAATAGTAGCACCTCTGACAACATTAATAAGGAAATATGGATTTTCGTGGACTCGTGAAGCAAATAAGGCCTTTGAACATATTAAATAGGCAATGTGCCATGCACTTGTATTAGCTACGTCTGAATTCAAAAAAACCTTTATTGTGGAATGTGATGCCTCATGAAATGGAATTGGTGTTGTTTTAATGCAAGAAGGAAGAACCATTGGTTTTTAAAGTCGTCCATTTAAAGGAAAGTATTTACAAAAACCTATTTATGAGAAGGAAATGTTGGCAATACTAAATGCACTAAATAAATGGATAACTTACGTAATGGGAAGGCACTTCAAAGTAAAAGAAAATCATGATAGTCTGAAATAATTTTTGGAACAAAATTTATCTTTAGAAGTGAAACAAAAATGGGTCACAAAGATGTTGGGTTATGAATTTGAAATCATCTTCAAAAAAGGGAAGAAAAATGTTGTTGTAGATGCACTCTCAAGAAGGGATGAGGATTTGGAAGTATTTCCTTGTGCCATTTCTATTATCCAACCTAATTGGAAAACTGAAGCAAGGGATTAATGGAATAATGATGAGGAGATGTGGACATGCATTCAAAAGTTGTAGCAAGTTCCCAGTACATCTAATACATTTAGCTGGAAAAATGATTCATTATGATACAAATATCGCTTATATATTTGTAAGAATTCCCAACTCAAGAAAAATATTATTTTGGAATTGCACACCTTCCCCTTAGGAGGGCATTGAAGATTCTAAAAAACTCACTCTTATAACTCCAAAATTTCCAAAGGTTCTTTTTATCGTTAAAAAGAAATATTAGAGGTAACTACAAAACTAATTTGGAGCTTAGTATCTAGCCTTCCTAAACTCAGAAAGGGCTCTCTCTATATGATTTAACTTTGTTTATTTAATGGATATTAGGCTACTTATGTATGATTAATTGGATTGGTTTTGATTGTTTGGTGTAATTAATGAATTAGATCAATAGGTGTTTTTCCAATTTCCATTGGGATATGAAGTCAATATGCTTTGGAACATAACAAAACCAAATTATGAAGAAAGTGTTACAGGGCAAGATAGTTGAGCAATATCAGATCTCAAGGCTGAATGGTGAAGTGATCAAGGAGCAATTAAGAATTCCTTAAATGAGATAATGAATAAGGGTGAAGAATTCAATTGGGATCAGAGGGAAAATAAGAATTCTCTAAACCGGATATCAGAAGAAAACACAGAGATGTATAACAGTTAAAAACATAGTGTAATTTTTAAGCAAATTCTGCAGTAATATTCTTGTTATAACATTCAGATTTAGAAAAAAATTAGTTTATGGAATACTTAGAAAGAAAACACAAAAAATTGAAATTTATACTTC
Source organism: Pinus albicaulis (assembly GCA_034641835.2). NCBI lineage: Eukaryota > Viridiplantae > Streptophyta > Pinopsida > Pinales > Pinaceae > Pinus > Pinus albicaulis. The sequence continues at coordinate 363,396,124 of CM076572.1, read as the reverse complement.
ACTAAGATAGCTCAACACATGAATCCTGTAAAGAAGTCTCTTTAACTTGTTGAGTCTGCCGCCTGGAAATTGGTATAATAACCCTAAGGCAAGTGATCAGTTAGCTAATGAAATATTTAGAAATCCATCCTTTTTTCTCTTTATAAGAGAGTATCTATACAAAATATTACAAAAATATCCTGTCAACCGACTAGGATTTATTCTAGGAATATAAAATATCTTTATACAAAAAGATAGTGACACCTTTGAACTAACTGATATTTGGCCCTGATTCTTTGCTTGTTGTTATCTATCTGTTCTTTCATCTCTACGTTCTTTCACCTTTTATAGTAAATAATACGACTTATCCCATGTTTATTCATTAGGGATTTTGATTTTCATCATCCTGCGGTAAATATCATCTGCCTCTGAATATCTAGCAAATGTAGGCTTATTTACGAAAATGTGATTTACCTCATGCTAGAGGTAAATGAAGTTTTCTAGAGTTTGAAGGAGCACCTTGCCTATGGGAATTCCTTTCATTGAGGACATGTGGGAATTTTCTTTGGCCACTTCCCTTAACTTCTTGACATAATCCTCATGTGTCATGAGTTTTTAATTTATTACTAGAGGACTAGGCAGACCCTTCTATCTCAATACATCATACTTGTAAAAAAACCTGTTCGCTGCGAGTTCCAAGGTTTGACATTTCTCCTCAAGCTACAACATTAGATTTCTTTTGGAAATCACTTTCTTCACTTTTAGGATAGTCTATGTTCTGTCAGCTATCCTGAGCTCTTCCAATTCATGCTTATTTTTTAAATTTACGAATTTGATTAGTTTAGAGGATTCCTTTGGTTTCTCTCCAAGGTTGGATGTGGCTTTCTAAATTGCCTTACCGACTTCCTTCACCAAGTCATTCTTCTCAAATATAATCTATATAGAAGACCAAATATCATTAACTGAGTTAATGATATTGGCCCACAATTTCTTTTTGTGCTTGGGCAAAAGGCTCTATTAATGACGACTCCTTCTCTAGCTTGTGGATTCTCTCAGTCAGTCTATTGGTTTTTTTTACTTCAGCTTGATGCATTACTTCTGCCAATTTCTTTTCATATTCTAAGATTTTTACCCGATCCTTGAGTTATTAATATCTGTAGTTTGAATGGACATATCATCCACTGATTTGATTAATCTGGTGGCCTCATCAGTGGGATGGACTATTGGTATTCTTGATTCTGGTGGTGGTGTAGATACTGGTGTTGGTGTAGATAATGGTGCTGATGTAGATACTATGGGAGTAACAGTAATGGGAACCACTTCCATGCTATATTTTCTTTCTTGTACAAGCTTATCCATCTCTGTCTCCATTTCCTTTAGTTGAGCTGTCAACTAGATGATTAATTTCATCATCTCATCCTTTTGATTGTCTGTCTATAAAAACTCCTTGGTTTCTGGATGCTCAGTAGTTGGTAGTTTTAACTATTTCTTCAGTGCAACTGTGTCTGCATTTTCCTTCTTTATAATTTCTTGTGCTGCTTTGAAGTCAGTTGGATTATAGCCAATTTCAATTACCAATTATTCCAGTGACTTAATCCTATTGTCTTTTGCTAGTGATGAGGCTCTCTCTAGCTTTAACTGTGAATGCATATTTTATAGGGATTACTAAAACTTTTGAACACTTAGAGCTTTATGTGTCATGGTTGAATATATCATCTCTCCTGCCTACTTGTGAAATTCAATTTGGTCAATTGGATGCATGTCCTTCGTAGGAAATTCAAAGCCTGTTTTATTACAATCTTCTGAAGTTTTGGGCACCTATACCTTCGGCTGTAGGAATGTCATCTGCATTTTCGTTATCCTGAGGTAAAAACATGAAAGAAACCTACTGTGATCACTCGGAGTTTGTTTCTAGTATTGTGCATATGTAACTTCCTTCAGTTCTTCATTTTTAATTTTAATCTCTTTATATTTCTCCATGATATGCTTTTCCTTCTCAACTGGCTTACTGGATGTTGAAACCTCTGCACTATTTTTCTTTTGAATGATTTATTCTCTGGAAGATGATGACAAAGGTGTTTCTTTTATATGTGGTGTAGGTGTATCATCCCTGATAACAATCTCTTTCTCTGTTTCAATTATCTCTTTCTACTCTATTATTGGGTTTACATTTTCTTTCTTTCTGTACATAATCCTGAATTTATTGTCAGATGTAGCTTCTACTAAAAAAGAGCCTTCTTCTATAGAACTTTTTGAATTTGTATCATGTGGGTCTGGAGTAAGAAGGATGGAAATAGTATCAAGCTGCCCCTCCACATCCTGTAGAGTGTTTTCCAACCACTCTGACTGGTTGGAATATTTCTCAATCTTAGGCTTAGATTCATGGATGAAAGGGGTGACTTTATACTTAATTCTTAATTTTCTTACGACACCCAAGGGGTCATATGACCATTTGAAATTGTTGCTGAAATTTAACTCCTGAAGGCATCTATCTGCTTCCTTTCCAAAATTCCTACCGTTGCATACAAAGGGCCGTAGTTGGTTTTTTTATCTTGAACTGGGTTTTCTTTTTGGCTGAAAGGAATTTTACCTCATAAGAATTCAAGATATGTCTAATGTACTCTAAGGAAAATATCCTCATTGGGAGGTATTTTGGAATCTTGTAAGGGAATAGTTGGCTTCCATATACTCTGATCTCTGTGTGATTCTGGTATAAATACCATTCTCCTGTCTTTCTCTAGTCAGATAACTATAGAAAATTTCTGATTTCATCACTGATTTTAGGTTGAATGCTATTGCTAAGAATACTAACCATTGGGTGTAAAAAATAATCAATAAAGTCTTTGTACCTGAATTCGTTGGAATCCTTTCTGATCAAGGATGTCTAAAAGATTACACACTAGGGATTACCCTATGTGTCTAGCTTTTTTAGGTTGACTGTAAACCTTTCTGACTAAAAATATATGAACAAATGAAATAATATTGAGGAGTATTTGAACACTCATTCTTTTGGCAGTTTGATCAGTTGATCATGCATGGAATCTGCCAGGAATTGGGAAAAGTTGAAAAGCATAGATGAAGGTTGGCCCAGGAAAAAGGTAGAGATGAAACCAAGGATGGATCCATCTACCCACTCATCAGTAAGATATCCTAGGATACAGGACAACATGGTCACAATTTATTTGGTTTCTTCTGGGAACATGGTAGTAGAGTATGGTGGGTTACTTTTAGGAATTTGTACTAATTCAGGGAGGAAAGTATCAAAGATTTGAGACCTCTTAGGAGAATCTAGCTTTAGGTACAACTCAGTGAGGGTCTTAATGGAGAAAGGCACTCCCTTTGGTTGTGATGGAATCTGCAACTTTTGGTTAATGGATTTGGAAGTGATAGCAATTAGAATTTCTTGGTCAAGGGTGACTATGGCTATTTCATTTGGAAAATAACTGAGTTGGAAAAGTCTAATGAATTCAGGGAACTGGTGGGTCTGTGGAATTGTGTATTTTGGTAGGTTAGAGTTCCAAAGATTTATATGATCTGCCTAATAAAAAACTTGTCATGGCTCCAACAATGAAGCTACAAGAGATTGTTGTCAGTAATAGTGTCAATTCTTTTAAAATCCTTATTGGTCGGTGGAGTATGGTTGATATCTAGCAAGGGTGGTTGTAGAGGGTTCATTGTTTGGAGGTTTTTAGAAGACATTGATTTGATTCATTTATTTATTAAAGTGCTTAATTGATGGTGGTGGGTACTCAGAGTTACCTAGAGTACTGAAGCTTAGGTCGTGGAAGGGGTCTAGGCTATAGCGGGGCTTTAATATGGTTGGCGATGGTGGCTTGAGTCTTTTCTGCAAGTCCGCAGAGGTAGGGAAATAAGTGCAATAGTTGGTTTTTATATTTTTCATTTAGCGGTTTATCACATGGCGATGAGGTGGTTTGGTGGTTTGGGAAGGAGGGGGTGCGATAAAACCTGGTAATGCCACATGGAAGGGTAGAGGTTTGAGAAAACTACTTATTTTTCACCCCCCCTTGGCATTTAAACATAGAACATCAGGGGGATGCGAAAATGATCTTTAGACGTTCCATCTGTCGGACGCTGATTAGACGGTAGGTGCAATTACGGGCTTTTAAAGGAGGCGGGGTTGAGAAAAATAATATGCAGAGTGGTCAAATGAAAGTGGGGTAGAGTTAATATTTTTGTGCTTAAAACTATTAAAAGTGGGTTTTTATGTTTCTATGAAAATGTTGAGTTTTTCAAAGGGGAAACAGGGTTTTAGTAAGGGGAAGCGGGTTTATAAAGGGAAAAAAGGTATTTGAACAGGGGGAAGGGGTTAAAAATATTTTTTTGAGTTTTTAGGAAGGGAAAAGGTTTAGGATAAAGGGGAATGAAGAGGGAAAAAGGGATTTTAGCAAGGGGAAGGGGTTAATTTTATTTTATTTTTTTAATAAGGGATGAGCATAATGATGCTTGTACAACTTTTGAAAAGTATTCTACCTACCCTTTTATTCATGCTAACATTTTTTCCTTTCCTTTATTAGGTGCATTTGAGCTTGCTAACCCTTTTATTTTGTTTTAATAAGAAAACTAACTTATTTCTAACCTTATATCTTCCAATGGCTCAGATTAAAATTATGAGCTCATTTTTATTCTCTACCTAACTACTGATATTCGAAGATTAAATGGTTTGGTTAGATAGTTATTCAATAAATATCATAACATAAAATTTAAAGGCATGAATGATCAAGATTAGATTGCATGATCATCATGAATTGTGGCATTTTGAACAAGCTGCACACAATTTATTTGCATAAGTAAACTTAAAATAAGAGTAGTGGAATTTGAACGTGCAACGCTTTCAAAATTTGTTTTTTCTTCTTTTTATGGGGTTCATAATATTCTTTCTTATGTTCCTTTGATTATTATTTTTAGGACATACCCTCTTTTAATTTTTTAATATGGGAAAAAATTTGCAGAAATGGAAAGGTATGTAAAATATTACAAGACTTAACATAGCCAATTCAAAATTATGATCCCTATTATTATAGGACCCTAACAGTGGCTCCACCTAGGGATGGAATATCCTTGCGAGATGTCAAGAACTTTCTGATCAGTGCCCTTGGAACTTTGGCTTTGATTTCCTTGGAACCGCTTTTTGTGCTCTCCTTTATTCAAACATATGATGTTATATATTTTAAAGCTTAGGGTTTCCTCTTCGGGCTGCAACTTTACAAGATAATCATCCACTCCAATCTAAACATTTCTATGGTATTTTTAATGAGTAAAATACAAAAAATGATCTAAGGTTAGCTTGGTGAAAAATAATGCTTCAACATTCGACCATTGACTGGTCCACCTGGTAGTTATGTTCCATTTAATTCTTTCAAGAAAAAGGCGTTGTTGCCTCTGTAACCATAAATAATGTATGGGCCTTTCCATAGATAGTCAAATTTCCCATGTTTTCCTTTGTCTTCCCTCCTAGAATCCCATTTTAGTACTTGATCACTTATAAAGAAATCATCTGCTTTAGTTTTCTTATGAAAGATCTTCTTGATTTTGTCTTGAATTACTTGGGCTTTGATATAAAATTCTTCCCTGGTTTGCTGTAAATGACTTGTTTGGTTTATCCTCCTTTGGATGTCATTTGGTTCTACTTGTAGCGCTTGAATCATTTTCATTATTGGCACTCCTAATGAAGATGGAAAAACAACATCCATCCCATATGCTAATTGATAAGGAGATTTACCAATAGATTTCTTAGTAGTTAGTCTGTCTACCCCTAGGGAATTCACCAACCTTTTATTCTAGGTTTTCTTGTTATCCTCTAATAACTTCTTGATGTTGTTGACTAGGCGTTTGTTTGAAGATTCTGCTAGTCAATTACCTTTAGGGTAATAGGAAGTGGAATGGCCTAGGCTGATATGGTATCGGTTACAAAAATCTATCATTTTCTTGGATTTGAAGGCAAAAACATTATCAGTGATGAGCTTTTGTAGGCATCCAAATCTAGAAAGGATGTTGTTCTCAAGAAATGAATTAATGACAGATTCTATGGCATGTCTAGAAGGGATGGTTTCTATCCACTTGGTAAAGTAGTTAGTGGCTGTCAATATCCATTTATGTTGGGTAGAGGAGGGTGGGTGAATTTCACCAATGAGGTCTAAACCCCATCATTGAAATGGAATTTCTACTGAGATAGGTTTGAGGGGTAATGGTAAGAGTTTTTCCTTCCCTTCAAATATTTGACATTTGTGACAGGAGGTCACATAATTTCGAACATCTATGAAAAGGGCGGGCCAGTAAAATCCTGCCCTCAAAGTTTTGTTAGCATTTGTTTTCTAGTATAAGTGTCCTCCACAATCTCCTACATGAAATTCCTACATTAATTTGTTAGCTTCATATTTTAATAAACAATTTAACAGGATGCCACCATGATCTTTCCAAAATAAAACATTATCTAAGATACAATATTTCATTGCTTTCATTTTTTAAAATCTACTTTTGGTTCAAGATAAACCAGGAGGATCTTGTAAGTTGAGTAAAACAAATGTAAGGTCTGCATACCAGGGTGAATCTATGAAATCTTCACTGATTTGTGGAGTCTCCATCTCTTCCCGATCATCTATGGCAACAATGAAATTTATGTCTAAGGCTTGAAAATTTGATTCAGCCATGAGTTTGGCCAAACCTTGGCCTTTAATTAATTTTGTAGGCTTGATCTCAATATCATATTCTAGTATTGTGGTAATCCATTCGCCACTTTTTCCATCAGGCCCATTCTGAGTTAGAATGTCCTTTACAACTGAGTTTGGAACATATACTATTATGTGAGAGTATAGAATGTATACTCTGAAATATTTTATGGCTTTTACTAAAGAAAGAGGTTTTTTTCCATGAAATTACACTTTAGTGTTGCATCTCTCAAATTTTTACTGAAGAAAACAATGGGTTGTTCATGGCCCTCATCGTTCTTTTGAAACAAGATTGTTGCAATGGTGTGGTCTGAATCAAATGAAAAAATTATGAAATCTCTGTTAAAATTAGGACTTATGAGGACAGGTGTTTTAGTAAGGGCTTATTTGACTACTTCAAAAGATTGCTTAACATATACTGTCCACTTAAGTATTGAATCCTTTTTTAACATGCTATTTAAATTTCTAATTAGTTCTGCTAAGTTAGGGATGAATCTTCTAAGAAAATTTATTTTGCCTAAAAATGATTGTAATTATTTAATGTTCTTAGGATGACTAATATTTATGATTTCTTCTATTCTACTTGGATCAATTTTGATGCCCTCTTTTGAAATGACGTGTCCGAGAAGTTTTCCTTCTTCTAATCCAAAAAGTGACCTTTTAGGATTTAAGGATATGCCAAACTTTCTGCATTTTATGAATACTCTTCTTAGATGATCTAGATGTTAATTAGTTGACTCGGAAAACACTGTGATATCATCTATGTAAATGACTAAAAATTCATGGATTTCCTTTTCAAAGGCTATGTCCATGGCTCTTTATAATGTCGCTCCAACATTAATCAGTCCAAAGGGCATTTTCAAGTACATGAAAGTTCCCCGGGGAGTGGTGAATGAAGTCTTAGCTTGATCTTTAGGTTGGACTAGGATTTGGTTGTATCCAGAAAATCCATAGAGTAATGAAATTTTGGATGACCCTACTAGCCTCTAGAGGATGTGGTCCATTTTAGGGAGGGGATAGTTATCCTTCAGTGATACTTTGTTCAAGTTTCTTAAATCAACACAGGGTCTAATTTCTCCTTTTTTCTTTCTATTGGGGACTAAATTAGAGACCCAATTATAATATCTGATGGGTACTATGATTTGAGCATTGTAAATCCTTTTAACTTCTTTCTATATTAATGGCATAATAAGAGGGTTAATTCTCCTTAGATTTTGTTTAAAGGGCTTTTTATTTTCTTTAATTGGTATCTTATGTTGGATAATGCTGGTATCATAAAACTTGAGGTCTTCATAATTCCATGCAAAGATTTCTTGGAACTCTTTAAAAAAGCTAATGTACTTCAACTTTTCAGCTTGAGGTAATGTGTTAGATATCTTTATAAGCTTGGGATTTTACTTTTTTCCTATGTTGCATTCCTCTATATCTAACCTTAGAGGCTTCATTTTGGGTTTTGTAGCTATATCATTGGAGTCAAAGAGGTCTTCTAGTGGGGATAATCCCTTAGGTAAAATGATGTCTTTGAGGTTTAAAACTTCTGATTCATCATTGATTAATTCCTCAATTTCTACTATTTCTAATTGTTCTATTTCTATTTTAGTGAATCTAGTTTGTTCTATCTTATTTACATCATTTACATCTATTTCATTATTTATGGTGTAATCTAATGTACAATTTGTGTCTATATTACCATTTTGAAATTCTCCTTCAGAAATCATAAAATCAAGAATTTGTTTGTCTTGTGAAAAGATTTGCTAATACTTCAAATTATTAGGTATGGATGGTCTATGTCTTACCTCAGCTGTGTATTGATGATTTGGTTGAAAGCGTAACCTGCATGTGCTGGAAAAAGTGGCTAAGCTTTGTGCTTGCATATTCTGCTTTCTTGGAATAACAACAAAGTCAGTCTCAAGGAAACATCTTATCAACTATAGGATGGTTTCTCTGTAACACCTAAGTATAGGGTTACTCGTAATGTACTCTCCCTTGACTTCTTTTATAATGAGTTATGAGTCTCCAATGATGGAAATTCGTTTAGCTCCAAGTTTTCTTACGATTTGAAGGCCTAGCACTAATTATTCGTATTCTGCCATGTTCTTAGTGCATTTGAAATTTAATCTGAAAGAATGTCCTTCTGAATGATCATTTTCTAAATCGTAGATCCATATTCTAGCTCCTTCTCCTAATCTATTTACATATCCATCAAAATCTAGATGCCACATAGATTCATGTCTTATATTTTCAATATCGACTTCTTTGTGTTTCTCTTCTACAACTGTGATTTTATCTTTGTCATTTTCTAAATTACATAAGATAAATGAGTCCAGATCAGAATTCATGGAATGATAGGGTAATTCCGTGGTCTGTATGAACTTCTTACCATGTATTTTATCAAGGTTTCTCTATATAGCTTCCTTTGCTGAACAAAAATAGAAATGGTAGCATATGACATGTCTAATTGCAGTGATCCCTGTAATTTTTCTCCCCATGGGTGAGATAATAACATACCATATTTGGGAGGGATATCATCAACTACTATGTCCATAACGATACTTTTTTTCTGGTCACCGAACTAGAGTTACACACAGATCTTTGATCAAGCCAAGACATTTGACTTGACTAGAATCAAAGGAGAAAACGTCCTTGTAGGTTTTGGTGATGTCTAAGTTTAATTTTTCCATGACTTTTTTAGGCATTAAGTTATGAGATGCTCCTGAATCCAACACAACATTATGTAATATGTTATCATGAATGTCTAAGCTAATATAGAATGGAGGGACACCCCCTTGATGATGTTTTCCATTTACTTCAAGACCAAATAATCACCGAGGTTGATCATCATTGAGGTTGAAAACATCTTCACCTTTAGCTATGTTTAATGTTTCAATAATTTGTGGCTTGTATGAGTCATTTTTCAGCAGCTCTATTAAAGGAACTGGTATTCTTAATTTGGCTATCTCAATCTTGATATTGAATGGCATTTGAGTTTTACCTAATTTAATTATTTCATTTTTACCAATTATGGTTTTTGTGGTTTTGTCTTCTTTATTAACACTTGGTAATTCAATTCATGTGTCAACTATTTTGTTTTCAACTTCATTGTCTGGAAAGGTTTGAGTAGCAGTTGATGTGATTTCTACAATCTTTGGGGTGGAAGTATTATGAGTTTCTCTAGGGAGAATTTGTATAATTTTGGTCACAAGAGATTCTATTGTTTTTTGAGTTTGGGTGTGGATTGATTTATTAATAGGAACCTCTATGTTATTTTTTATTCTAAGGCTATATTTTTTATGAACTTCTTAGATAGTAGATTCATAGCCTTGTTTTTAGTCAAAGGACTCTCTAGACTCTAATTGTAATTGATGTAACATGTACGACTCTTGTTCTTCCTGGGTAAGAAAAATGGCATATTCATTGTTTACTCCCATAAAGTTTTTCTGGGTGTCCTACTCTTCTTCATGGTGTTGTGAACTTTCAGCATAATTTTCGTAGAAAAGTGGTCTAATCTATTGATCTAGTACAACTTCTCTCGATTTACTAGTATTAATATTTTTCCTAAAGTTGGGGTTTCTAATTTTGGGACCTTGTTGATTTTCCCACTGAGGTTTTCTTTCCATATTCTCTAGTGTATCCATTAGTATTTCTAAATTTTTAGCTAAACTATCTATCTTAACATCTGAATTAGAAGGTTATTCCTTAATGGTCACTCTCCTCTCATTCCTCATCCTAGCTCTTTTAGCTAGTAAGTTAGTTTCTACATTAACTGCATCACTCTGCATCTATTTTAAAGTTGTAGGGTTTCTTTTTCTTAACTAATAGGACATGTCAGCATCAAAACCATCTGGAATTTTAATTAGGGCCAAGCTTGGTGGAGGTTTGATATTCACTTGAATTGCATTGTAAATGTTGTTAAACCTAATGCAGTAATCCTGAACATATTCATTAGGAGATATTATAATGTTATCATATTCAGATAATATCTAGATAGGGTTTTTATTTCTTTCCCATATATTTATAAACAACTGGTGGAAAGCAGGTAAAGATTTAAAATATTTTTTAACATCTCCTACTAGTGTTTGTGAAAATAATCTCATTTCTACATATGCCTCATCAACTTCATGTAACTCAAAATAATCTGTCATTTTATATACATGTTGTTGAGCAGTATACTGACTAGTACCATCGAATTGAAAAAATTTACTCTAGTAATCTTGTGGCATGGCATTTAAAGGGGCATGTAAGACAAAAGGGGCAAATCTGGCTGCCATGGCTAAGATTTTAGCTTGACTGGGAGGTAAAGTTGTGGTGCTTGGAGTTGGAATCGAAAATTTAGGTTGGATAGGAATTTGAGGTATGAATGGTTTTGAGGAATGAACTGTGGTGGATATTATAGGTGAGGTGGAACTGAATGAAGCTGCATTTACAGTTTTTTAAGATACTATAGAGAGTGTAGGGTTAGTAGCAGTTAGGGCAGCTATTTCATTTGACTATTGAAAATAGGCTTCGTCTATGTATTTTATCAAATTTGAGGTTAAAGCATCAAGTTTGTCAAAAGTATCTAAAACCAGTTGATCTAAATCATGTTGTATAGTAGCCTTCTTTGATTCAATAAATTGAATAAAATTGGGGTCTATTACAGTGTGATGGACTGAGTTTTTAGATTTGGTATGAAATAAATAATGCTCAAATGATAAGTCAAATTGAATATCGTGTATGCTTGATAACTCTTTAGGAAGTGAATTTTCTTTGATTAACTCACTATTGCTTCCTTTACTCTCTACTATTTTAGGTTTTCTTAAATTCTGTCAGGATCATCAACAATTGTAGTAGGCTATGGAATAGGATGAGCCCTTGTATAATATGTTCTTTTATAAGACAAATTTTTAACTTACTATGATAAATTAAAGCAACCTTTTAAAACCTTAATGTGAAAAATGAGGAAAATTGTTTCCTTTAAGATTTATTTTAATTAGGGAATGATTTTTTCCCCAGTATGGTTTCCATTATGTTATCACTCGAAAATTTCCAAAGGTTTTTTTTATCGTTAAAAATAAATATCAGAGGTAACTACAAACCTAATTTGGAGCTTAGGATCTGGCCTTCCTTAAATCAGAGAGGGCTCTCTCTATATGATTTAACTTTGTTTGTTTAATGGATATTAGGCTAGTTATGTATGCTTAATTGGATTGGTTTTGAATGGTTGGTGTAATTAATGAATTAGATGAATATGTGCTTTTCCATTTTCCATTGGGCTATGGAGTCATTATGATTTGGAAAAAAACAAAATAAAATTATGAAGAAAGTGTTATAGGGCAAGATAGGTGAGCAATATCAGATCTCAAGGCTGAATGGTGAAGTGATCTTTCAATCGGGATCAAGGAGCAATTAATAATTCCTTAAACCAGATAATGAAGAAGGGTGAAGAAGTCAATCGGGATAATAGGAAATTAAGAATTCTCTAAACCAGATATTAGAAGAAATCACACAAATGTATAAGTGTAATTTTTAAGAAAATTCTGCAGTAATATTCCTGTTATAACATTCAGATTTAGAAAAAATATAATTTTATTGAATACTTAGAAAGAAAAAATGAACAATTGAAACTTATACTTCATTGAGATAGCTCAAGACATGAATCCTGTAAAGAAGTCTCTTTATAACTTGTTCAATCTGTCGACTGGAAATTGGTACAATAACCCTCAGGAAATAGATCAATTAGCTACTGAAATATTCAAAAATCCACCATTTTTACTCTTTAGAACAGAGTATTTATACAACATATTACAAAAATATGCTGTCAACCATCTAGGATTTATTCAAGGAAAATAAAATATATTTATATAAAAATATAGTGACACCTTTGAACTGACTAATATTTGGCCCTGATTCTTTGCTTGCTATTATATGTATGTTGTGTCATATGTCTACTCTTTCACCTTTTATTGTAAATCACACCACTTCTCCCATGTTTATTCATTTGGAATTTTTATTTTCATAATCCTACGGTAAGTCTCATCTACCTCTGAATATCTGGCAAATGTACGCTTATTTATGAAAATGTGATTTACCTCATGCTGGAGGTAAAAGAATTTTTCCAGAGTTTGAAGGAGCACCTTGCCTATGGGAATGCCCTTCATTGAGGAAATGGGGAAATTTTTTTTGGCCACTTCCCTTAACTTCTTGACATAATCCTCGTGTGTCATGAGTTTGTCATTTATTACTAGAGGACTAGGCAGAACCTTCTTTCTCAATGCATCAAACTTGTTAAAAAACCTATTCACTCTGAGTTCCAAGGTTTGAAATTTCTCCTCAAGCTATAGCATTAGATTTCTTTTGGAAATCACTTTCTTCACTTCTAGGATAGTCTCTGTTCTGTCAGCTATCTCGATCTCTTCCAATTCATACTTATTTTTTGAATTCAGGAATTTGATTAGCTAAGAGGCTTCCTTTGGTTTCTCTCCAAGGTTAGCTTTGGCTTTTTGAATTGCCTCACTGGCTTCATTTACCAAGTCGTTCTGCTCAAATATAATATATATAGAAGGCTAAATATCATTAACTAAGTTAATGATATTGGCCCAAAATTGTTGTTTTTCTTGGGTTAAAGGCTATGTTAATGACAACTCCTTCTCTAGCTTGTGGATTCTGTCAGTCAGTATATTGGATTTTTGTACTTCAACTCAATCAGTATATTGGATTTTTTTACTTCATCTTGATGCATTACTTCTACCAATTTATTTTCATCTTCTAATATTTTTACCTGTTCCTTGAGCTTATTAATATTTGTAGTTTGAATGGACATATATTCCATTGATTTGATAAATCTGTTGGCCTCATTAGTGGGATGGGTTGTTGGTATTGCTGATGCTGGTGCCGGTGTAGATACTAGTACTGATGTAGATACTATGGGAATAGAAGTAATGGGAACTGCTTCCATGCTAGGTTGTTCTTCATGTACAAGCTTATCCATCTCTGTCTCCATTTCCATTTGTTGAGCTGTCAACTAGATGATTAATTTCATCATCTCATCCTTTTGATTGTTTGTATCAAAAATCTCCTTGGTTTGTGGATGCTTAGTAGTTGGTAGTTTTAACTGTTTCTTCATTGCAGCTATGTCTGCATTTTTTTCTTTATAAGTTCTTTTTCTGATTTGATGTGAGTTGGATTATATCTAATTTCAATTACCAATTCTTCTAGTGACTTAATCCTGTTGTCTTTTGCTAGTGATGAGGTTCTCTATAGCTTTAACTGTGACTATATATTTTCTAGGGAGTTCTGCAACTTCTAAACACTTAGATATTTATGTGTCATGGTTGAATATATCATCTCTCCCGCCTGTTTGTGAAATTAAATTTGGTCAATTGGATGCACATCCTTGGAAGGAAATTCAAAGGTTGTTTTATGATGCACCGAACTCCTGTGCTCAGTCCAATTAGAATACAACAATAACAAACAGAAAACTCTCCTTCTCTAGTAATGCATAGGGTCAAAATGAAAACCCTGTTTCAATTTCCATTGAGAACCGAATTCTTTCATTTATTATATAGGGCGCAGCCCTTCCAATTTCTTTTCAATTCTCTAATAGATACAAACCACTGTTTTTAAATAATAATAAAAAAAACAAATCATTGCCACATATCTACGTTCCTTTCTGATGCAATCTCGGCATTTGCAACATATCGGTGTTGCATTCCTTGCAATTTACAAACGTTATCAACCACATTTGTGCCCATCTGCGTTATGAGTATTGCAATTAACAAATACAATAACCATATCTGGTGTAACATTCGATGCGATCTATTGCGTAAACATTTTATTTATGTTAAATAATTTACCACCATGTCCCTTTTGAAGCACTCCCCTTTGTGAGGTACGTTTTTGCCTTATTTGATGCAGCGCAGGAGGTACTTAACCTTCGCTCTGCGCTCCTTTAATGGATTCTTCTGCGTTTTTCTTTCAATGCGTAGTCATTTGGAATGCGGCTGTCGATGGTTGACTCCTCCCGAAATGATGATTCCTCGTACGCCCGGAAGACACCAGGACTCATTTCATATCGAATCCACTATTCGATATGGCCAAATCAATTGCATTTTTTTTCCCTGATCCAATACACAACTGTCAGTTAATTGCATATCCCCAATCTAATTCGTTTACAACTGGAAATTAACAACCTCCAGGATTTTTGAGCGAAATTCCAGGGATCCCCAACTCCAAATCCGACATTATTCCGAAATCTACGCAATCTGTTTTCTTGATTATCTTCTGTGGAAAGATTTCACGCACAAAACTTAACATATATGTCAGATAATTAAATTGAAATCACAGTTCGGCATTCTATTGAAGCGAATCAAATCTTGTCACATTTATAACACAGATTTCCATTACAATAATGGCGCAAACAATATTTTTTCACACATAAGCAACAGCAACCATAATAGAAAACAGAGATTTATTTTGATTAATTCACACAAAGAACGATCTCTAGTTCTGTTAAAAAAACACAGTCTTCTTATTTAATTGGAGCTTTTCGCCCAGAAGACAAAACAGTCACACTCCCCTACGCTCTCTCCTACGAAGAAAATCTCTTCATTTATTATGACTATCTCCCCTTAACTCTGCTAACAAATAGATACATAATCTTCTAATTTTAAAATTCTAACAAATAACCTCCTATCTACTTGCACTCACACACACCTGTTATAACAAATCTTATCCAATGATAACTAATTATTTGTGAAATCGACCTCCTCAGTAAAACTGAGATTGAACAAACAGTAATAAAATTCACCCTGTTAGGCCACAACATGTGGACAGTTTTCCACATTGCTGGCCAGGTCTGATGCTCCTGCATCAGATTCCCGGGGAAGAAAAGATTTGTTCTTCAAACTTTCAAGACTTACTCCATATCTCTGCAATTCATCTGTTGTCAACCATCTGGAATCTTCCATTGGTTGCTCTTTCCACTTGACCAAACACTGATAGTGAGTCTGACTCTTGGTTTTCTTTGGCTCTTTCTTTTTCCTTTTTCCTGCTCTGGGCTTTCGTCTGTTATGGCGTCTCCTTGTGGTTCTTCTTTTGGCTTTTTGTATAAGCACTAATCTGCAATACATGACTAAATCATCTGTTTGGAATTTCTTTTTCCGTCTCTTCATATCTACTCGTTGTTTGTTTTTGCTACTGCATTCCTGCCATCTGCTTTTGTAATCTCCCTCAAATATGCTTCTAGGAATTAGCCAATTCACAACTGCTTGGATTTTCTTCGGATCTAATTTCAACTCTTCTTTAGAGACTGCATATTCCTCCAAACCTTCATTCTTCAATCTGATGGTGGTTTTATATAAGGTTCGAGAATTTGTACTCATGCGCCCTTCAGCGTCTTTCTCCGGACTGAGTACTGTTGGCATAGCACATGGATTAAGATTTCCACTGATTTGTCCTTTATCCATCAACTTTTCCATTTGTTTTCCAGCTTTGGCATTTTCCTGCATTACCCTGTAGGCTACTTTATTCGGCAAACTGACTCCAGGTATTAGATCATTATGGTGACTAATACTCCTGATGGGTAACAACTCATCCACAACAATATCAGCACAATCATTCAATAAACTCTGAATTTCTTCAGGTAAATCTTCTAAATTTGTCGAAGTTAAAATTACCTTGGGTTTTCCAACATTAGCAAAATGCATCTCCTTACCCTTCTCATCTTCCTGCAACAGAATCTTCTCATTCATCAACGTAACACTGTTTCCAAGTACTTCTTTATCAGCTTCAGCTTTCAATGGCAGTAGTGTATGCTTATTCCCATCTTTCTCTAAAGTATAGGTGTTCCTTCTGCCATCATGTATGGCATTTCGGTCAAACTGCCAAGGCCTCCCTAGCAATATGTGGCATACATCTATCGGCATTACATCACATAAAATGACATCCTTATAAGTACCAATCTGAAATTCAACTTGACATTGTTCAATTACAAAAATTTGATGGCCTTTCTGGAGCCACGATACTTTATAAGGAGTGGGGTGTACTGTTCTCTCCAACTTCAACTTGTCCACCATCTCTGTAGAAACAAGATTGTCAGTACTACCGCTATCAATTACCAACTTGCAACACTTACCCTTGGACTTACATACAATTCTGAATAAAGTCTTCCTTTGAACTGGTTCTTTGGCTTCCTTAGCTCCTTCCAGTAATACCCTCTTCAGTAATAGGGACTCTCCGTCTTCTGGTGGTTCCTCTTTAACTTCAGGTTGAGGAATCTCCTCCTTGGCTTCAGCAACATTCACGTTGCGCTGATTTGCTGATCTCTGATGAGGACAATCCCATTGTACATGTCCCCATTCACCACATGCAAAGCACCGGACATCTCTTCCTCAGCCTCTGCCTCTGGGCACGAACCTTCCGCGGCCAGAATCTCCTCTTTGTGGTGTTTTATTGCTCGCACTCCCTACCTCATTCTGAGAGTGTTGAAATTTGGATTCAAATGTTTTCCCTTCTTTTGCCGGATTCTTACCTCTATTCCTCTGGTTTTGTTTGCGCAACAGTTTTTCCTCGGCTTTCAAACTTGCTTGATAAGCATCTTCAACAGTTTTCAAACTAAACAGGCTAATCTCATCTTGGATCTCATACCTTAGCCCATTAACATATCTGGCTACTTTCTCCAAGTCATCTTCTACATGCCCTGTCCTGATGCTTAACCTGTAAAATTCTTCAGTATATTCTTTAACAGACATTCCTTTCTGCTTCAGATTTTGCATCTGCTTAAAAAGATTCAAATGATAGTCTTTAGGCAAAAATTTGGCTTTCAGTTTGCTTACCATGTTATCCCACTGCTTGATCTTAGATTTCCCCTTTCTCGTTCTTGATGTCTGTAACTCGTCCCACCAGATCGCTGCATGACCCTTCAGTCTGGTAACTGCAAACTTCACTCTCTTATTCTCCTCAATCTCTTCATAATCGAAGTACTGATCTATGGATCTGATCCAATCCATGAGCTCTTCGGCATTCAGACTCCCTTCATACATAGGAATCTCCAATTTGGGTTTGCTTCCAACCTTCGCCAGCATCTTCATGAATTTAACATTTTCATTTTCTTCTTCTGCTTCCACATCTTCCTCAGATTCTTCTGAAGAACTTTCATCTCCCTCATCAGGTGCTCTTCTCTGGGCTGTTTCCATTGTCTCCATTCGTTCACGCAGTCTTCGCACTTCTTCTATCAGGACTGCATTTGCTTCTGGTCTTCCTCGACCAATTCCTCGACCAACCCCTCTCCTTGGCGGCATCTTGGCTGCAAACAACTGTATCTTTGGCTCCGATACCAAAAATTGATGCACCGAACTCCTGTGCTCAGTCCAATTAGAATACAACAATAACAAACAGAAAACTCTCCTTCTCTAGTAATGCATAGGGTCAAAATGAAAACCCTGTTTCAATTTCCATTGAGAACCGAATTCTTTCATTTATTATATAGGGCGCAGCCCTTCCAATTTCTTTTCAATTCTTTAATAGATACAAACCACTGTTTTTAAATAATAATAAAAAAACAAATCATTGCCACATATCTACGTTCCTTTCTGATGCAATCTCAGCATTTGCAACATATCGGTGTTGC
Source organism: Pinus albicaulis (assembly GCA_034641835.2). Lineage (NCBI taxonomy): Eukaryota > Viridiplantae > Streptophyta > Pinopsida > Pinales > Pinaceae > Pinus > Pinus albicaulis. Next base: position 363,377,854 of record CM076572.1, on the reverse strand, counting down.
ATTCCTTGCAATTTACAAACGTTATCAACCACATTTGTGCCCATCTGCGTTATGAGTATTGCAATTAACAAATACAATAACCATATATCGATTGTAACATTCCAATGCAATCTATTGCGTAAACATTTTTATTTCTGTGTTAAAACAATTTTATACCATACATCTACACCCAGAAACGCTTTCCCACTGTAGAATTACGTTTTTGCCTTGCTGGTCTGAAACAGGAGGTACTTAACCTTCGCTCTGCTCCTTTAACTTGGATTCTTCTGCGTTTTTCTTTCAATCTGTAGTCATTTGGAATGCGCTGTCAATGGTTGACTCCTCCCGAAATGATGATTCGAGCTCAATGCATCGGAAGCCACCAGACTCTGTTTCATATCGAATCCACTATTCGATATGGCCAAATCAATTGCATTTTTTTTCCCTGATCCAATACACAACTGTCAGTTAATTGCATATCCCCAATCTAATTCGTTTACAACTGGAAATTAACAAAACTCTGTGATTTTTGGAGCTTAAATTTGTGGATCCTCAACTCAATCCCAATGATTGTGGATGATTCACGCAACTGTTTTCGATTTCCTTCTCGTGGAAAGATTTCACTAATAAAACTTCAATATGATATGGTTTAGGTTTAAATTGGAATCACAGTCACATTCTATCGAAGCGAATAAAAATCTTGTCACATTTATATTACGTATTTCCAATACAATAATGAAGTAAAACAATATTTTTTCACACATACAACAAGAAATTCACACAGAAAATGAGATTTATTACTTAATTAATAAAGAACGATCTCTAGTTCTTATTAAAAAACATGCCTTCATTAATTGGAGTTTCGAAGACAAAACAACACACTCCCTCACGTCTTCCTACGAAGAAAATCTCTTCATTTATTACGACTATCTCCCCTTAACTCTGCTAACAAATAGATACATAATCTTCTAATTTTAAAATTCTAACAAATAACCTCCTATCTACTTGCACTCACACACACCTGTTATAACAAATCTTATCCAATGATAACTAATTATTTGTGAAATCGACCTCCTCAGTAAAACTGAGATTGAACAAACAGTAATAAAATTCACCCTGTTAGGCCACAACATGTGGACAGTTTTCCACATTGCTGGCCAGGTCTGATGCTCCTGCATCATTTTATTATAGTCTCATGAAGTTTTGGGGGCCTGTACCTTCAGCTGTAGGAATGTTATTTGCATTTTCTTTGTCCTAAGGTAAAAAAATTAAAGCAACCTACTCTAATCACTCGGAGTTTTATTCCAGTATTGTGCATATGTAACTTCCTTCAGTGCTTCATTTTTAATTTTAATCTATTTATATTTCTCAATGATATCCTTTTCCTTCTCAAATGTTGAAATCTCTACACTATTTTTATTTTGAATGGCTTCTGCCCTAGAAGATGATGGAGGAGGTGTTTCTTCTGTATGTGGTGTAGGTGTTTCATCCCTAATAACAATCTCTTTCTCTGTTTCAATTTTCTCTGTATGCTCTATTATTGGGTTTATATTTTCTTTCTTTCTGTACATAATCTTGAATTTATTGCCAGTGCAAATTCTGTTGAATAAGAGCCTTCATCTCTAGACCATTTCAAATTCCTATCGTGTGGGTCTGGAGTAAGCAAGATGGAGCTAGTATCAAGCTGCTCCTCCACATCCTGTAGAGTGTTTACTACTCTGACTAGTTGGAATATTTCTCAATCTCAAGCTTAGATTCATGGATGAAAGGGGTGAGTTTAGACTTAATTCTTAATTTTATTATTACACCCAAGGGGTCATATGACCATTTGAAACTGTTGCTGAAATTTAACTCCTGAAGGCATCTGTCTACTTCCTTTTCAGTATTCCTACTGTTGCATACAAAGGGCCCTAGTTGGATTTTTACCTTGAATTAGGTTTTATTTTTGGTTGAAAGGAAGTTGACCTCATTAGAATTCATGATATGTCTAATGTACTCTAAGGCATATATCGTCATTGGGAGGTATTTGGGAAGCTTGTAAGGGACTAGTTGGATTCCATATACGCTGATCTCTGTGTGATTTTGGTATAAATACCAGTCTTCTTTCTTGCTCTGGTCAGATAACTGTAGAATGTTTTTTATTTCATCACTGATTCTAGGTTGAATGATGTTTCTAAGAATATTAACCATTGGGTGTACAAAAGTATCAATAAAGTCTTTGTAACTAAATTCATTGGAACCCTTTCTGATCAAGTATGTCCAAAACGTTACAGACTAGGGATTCCCCTCTATGTCCAGTTTTTCTAGGCTGATTGTAAACATTTCTGACTAAATATATATATGAAAAAATGAAATAATACTGAGGAGTATTTGAAAACTCCTTCTTCTGGCAGTTTGATCAGTTGATCATGCATGGCATCGGCCAGGAATTGGGAAAATTTGAAAAGTATAGCTGAAGGCTGACCCGGGAAAAAGGTAGAGAGGAAACCAAGGATGGATCCATCTACCCTTTCATCAGTAAAATATCTTAGGATATAGGACAACATGGTCATAGTTTGTTTGGTTTGTTCTAGGAACATGGTAGTAGAGTATGGTGGGTTGCTTTTAGGAATATGTACTGATTCAGGGAGGAAAGTCTGAAAGATTTGAGACCTATTAGGAGAATCTATCTTTAGGTAAAGCTTAGTGAGGGTCTCAATGGAGAAAGGCACTCCCTCTGGTTGTGATGGAATATAAATCATCTAGTTAATAGATTGGGCAATGATAGTAATTAGAATTTCTTGGTAAGGGGTGATTATGTCTCTTTCATTTGGAAAATAAATGAGTTGGAAAATTCTAATGACTTTAGGGAATTGGTGGCTCTTTGGAACTATGTATTTTGGTAGGTTAGAGTTCCAAGTATTTATATCATCTACCTGATCAACAAACTTGTCATGGCTCCAGCAATGAAGCTCCAAGAGATTACTGTCAGTAACAATGTAGATTATTTTTAAATCCTTATCGACCAGTGGAGTATGGTCGATATCTAGCAAGGGTGGTTGTAGAGGGTTCACTGTTTGGAGGTTCTTAGAAGCCATTGATTTGATTAATTTATTAATTAAAGTGCTTAATTGATAGTGGTGGGTACTCAGAGTTACCTGGAATACTGAATCTTAGGTCGTGGAAGGGGTCCAGGCTGCAGTGGGGCTTTAATATGGTTGGCGATGGTGGCTTTAGTATTTTCCGCAAGTCTGCAGAGGTAGGGAAATGAGTGTAATAGTGAAGTTTTATATTTTTTAATTAGTGGTTTATCGCATGGCGATGGGGTGGTTTTGTGGTTTGGGAAGGAGGGTGTGCGATAACAACTGGTAATTCCGCGTGGCAGGGGAGCAGGCAGAGAAAAATACTTATTTGCAACCCCCCTCCGCATTTAAACATAAAACATTGGGGGGATGTGAAATTGATCTTTAGACATTCGATCTGTCCGACACTGATCGGATGGTAGGTGGAGTTGATGGATTTTAAAGGAGGTGGGGTCAGGAAAAACATTATGCGGAGGGTTCAAATGAAAGTGGGGTAGACATAATCTTTTTGCGCTTAAAACTATTAAAAATGGGTTTTTTTGTTTCTATGAAAATGTGGAGTTTTTTAGAGGGGAAAAACTGTTTTAGCAAGGGGAAGGGGGTTTTTAAAGGGAGAAAAGGGATTTTAGCAAGGGGAAGGGGTTAGAAATATTTTTTTGAGTTTTTAAGAAGGGAAAAGGTTTAGGATAATGGGGAATGAAGAGGGAAAAGGGATTTTAGCAAGGGGAAAGGGTTAAATTATTATTATTATTATTTTAATAAGGGATGAGCATAATGATACTTATACAACTTTTGAAAAGTATTCTACCTACCCTTTTATTCATGCTAACATTTTTTCCTTTCTGTTATTGGGTGAATTTGAGATTTCTAACCCTTTTATTTTATTTTAATAGTAAAAATAACCTATTTCTAACCTTATATCTTCCAATGGCTTAGATTAAACTTATGAGCTCATTTTTATTCTCTACCTAACTACTGATCTGCCAAGATTAAATGGTTTGGTCAGATATTTATTCACTAACTATCATAACGTAAAATTTAAAGGCATGAATGATCAAGATTAGATTGCATGATCATCATGAATTGTGGCCTTTTGAAAAATTTGCACACAATTTATTCGCAGAAGTAAACTGAAACTAAGAGTAGTGGCATTTGAATGTGCAACACTTTTAGAATTTATTTTTTCTTCTTTTTATGGGGTTCATAATCTTCTTTCTTTTGGTCCTTCGATCATTCTTTTTAGGACATACCCTCTTTTAATTTTTTAATATGGGAAAACATTTGCAGAAATGAAAAGGTATGTAAAATATTACAAGACTTAACATAGCCAATTCAAAATTATGATCCCTATTATTATAGGACCCTAGCACTTACCATAGGATTAAGAGGGATTTTTTTGGATGGCGTTAAAGATGATATTCAAAAGTTTGTGGTAGAATTTTTGGTTTTCCAACAAAGTAAATTTGATTTAATTATGACCCTGAGTCTGTTACAACCTTTAGCCATTCCAAGTCAGCATTGGGAGGAGGTCTCAATGGATTTTATCATAGGTTTGCCCAATTCTGAAGGAAAGAGTGTCATCATGGTGGTAGTTGATAGACTTAGCAAGAATCAACACTTTTTCTTATTATCACATCCTTGCAAGGGAATTAGAGTTGATAATTCATTTATGGAAACAACTAAAAAGATACATAGAAAACCAAACATTATTGTAAGTGATATAGAATTGATTTTGACTAGAATGTTTTGGAAAAAATTATTTTCTTGTCTTGGTACTCAATTGGCTCATAGCTCATCTGATCATCTTCAATATGATGGGAAAAATGAGATAGTGAACAATTTTTTGGAAGGATATCTTTGTTGCTTTGTATATGATAAACAAACACAATGTGTCAATTAGTTACCTCTAGTCGAATGGTGCTATACCACTTCCTTCTATACTAAAGGAAAAATGACTCGATTTATGTCACTTTATGGATATCATCCACCATCCATCACATCATTTTTAAGAGAAAACTCTAATGTTCAAGCAATGGAAGATCACATCGAGCATCAAAGACAATTTATCAGACTATTAAAGGATAACCTCACTCTAGCACAAAATCAAATGAAAAAATAGGAATATCAACATCGTAGTAAAAGAAGCTTTGATGTAGGCAACTAGGTACTTTTACAGATAAAAACATACAAATACATGTGCCTCAAGCAAGATAATAAATATAATAAATTACCACCAATGTACTATGGGACTTACACAGTGTTGCAAAATATTGGTACTATGGCATACAATTGGAGTTTCCTCCATCTTCAAAAATACACCCAATTTTCCGTTTTTCATGCCTAATTAAGGTTATTGGTGACAAGATCCCAATTCAAACCGTGTTGCCAGAACATGACGAAGAAGGAAAAATACTATTTGAGCCTGAAGAAATCACAGAAAAAATAACCTGAAAAATACATAATATATTAATTTAAGAGTATCTCATTAAGTGGAAGAACATAGCCACTGAAGAATCGATATGCGAGTATGCGAATTTTATACATAAGCATCTGAAACTACTCAAGCGTTGAGGACAAAAAATTGTTGAAGGAGAGGGGCACATTAGGTCCCTATAATACTAGTGTATTCCCCTTATTTTTATTATTAATGTAGCCCCCTATTGCTATTTTTGTGCCTATGTATCCCTCATGTTGTTATTTTTGTGCCCCGTAGAAGCCCACTATTGTTATTATTGTGCCCTTACATTATTATTGTTATGTACGATCTGATTATATTGTGACCCCTTAGACTTCTATATATACTGAGGAGGTATTATAATTTGTATCATCAAACAATTATTCATTTATGTAATGTAAAGGATATTTCCCCCTCGAATAAGACAATTTTTAAGTCATTGATATATCTTTTCCTCTGTTCTTTGAGCCGATTGCATAACATAATAAATGTTGTGCATTTGATCCCCTGGAAAACACACATGTTTATTTTTCCATGCAAGATTTATTTAGTGTATTTTGGGAAATATATGTTTCACATGCAAGAAGAACAATCTACCATGTTAGTTTCTATTGGAGAGGATAGGTAGTTGCATGCAAGACATCATAACTAGTGTGTTAAAATTGTTTGGAATATAGCTTACATTTTTATACATAATAGTCATTGTGAATAGATCTCAAGTGGAAAATATGTTTTTGGAAAACAACATGCATTTACATGCATACATATAGAATATACTACTTTAATCCCTTTGGAAAACAAAACATAATACTACGAACACATATAATTGTTTGTTGGGCTAGTTCTCTTGAAAGCTTGTTATGCATTTGCATGCACAAGAAAAATATCTAGTATGTTAGCTTTCCTTTGGAAAAAATATGAAAGTGAATGCAAGATTATGTTAGCATTTTTTTAGAAAGGTGGCGCTTGATAGTGATTTTCTTGTTACTAATGCATGTGCAATGATGTTAAAGAAGAAATTTCATGATATTCTGTTTATTTTTTATGCATGCACATGAATAGATGTTGATGTGTCACTAATAAATATTCATTATTGGTTAATTACTATTTAATGTTTTATCTGATCATGATATCAAGTGTGTTGATGACAATTAAGACATGAAAGGATGGTGACTTATGCAAAGGGTAATTCATGTTTAATATTTGTAGCAGATAATGATTTATTGGTCCATACAGATTTAGGAATGCAGAATGTCGGATGATCCACTCATGGGGAGAACCATGATGCAAAGACTTAATGTTATTTGCTTCGTGGGTAAACAATATCATGATGATTGTAATAAATTATAGCTAGTTATTCTTAAATTCAAATGATTATTCTTTGTACTATTCTATGAAAATTGTTAAGGTATGGACTCCCTTACATGCCATTGAGTGACGAGTTGACACCGTCACAAGCATTTAACAATAAAATTAAATGTTTGCTAGTTTTCACCCTACGGGGTTTCAACGGAATATAAGTGTCTAATTATGTGATTTCTTGTTGTGCCTTTTTTTATGATGTTGATTCCTTACATGATGTGATGGTTAAATTATGAAGAATGTGATTAACTAACTAAGTTAAAATAATCATGGAATTGATGCAATGTTACATTACAAAGTTGAAGTTAATATGCTACAACAATGGTAGTAAATGGTTATGTAACTCACTATTATTTTAATAAATATTACTCTATGTAATGATGATGGTTTATCAAATGGTCATTGAATGAAATATATAAAGTTTTTTAGAAGTTTACACATTGGTAAATGTTGAAAAAAAATTCCTAACTCCATACTTTTTCCTGCAAGGTTATTGGGGGATGTTACACTTATATCATAAAACTCTCCTTCCATTAACTCTTTTAGCCTTTCCAATTTAGATATTAGCATATATTTTGTGATTAATTTAGAATCACGTATGATACATGGACCATTTATATCTTGAAAAATTTGCACCGCCTTCAAAAATTCATCACCTATTCTATTCTTTATGCTTTCACATCCAAAAAAAAATGTTTTCTAGTGTGTTGATTATTTTAGACCATCCATCTTCGATCTGCTTCATCCAATTAGCATTTGGTAATTCTCTGTTTTTTTTTGATATCAGACATCAAATTGATCCTTTGACTAAAAAAAGGTAAGTTATTGTTAATGAAATTCTTGTATTCATTAACATTAGTTTTAATCAAATAGGAAAATGAGTTAATACCCTTTTCTAAACATAGCAGATTAAAAACTACTTGTCATACATGTTCAATGATTTATAATCTTTGGCATATATTAGTGATAATATAATATTTTATTTCATTAAGGAGTTTCATATATTTACTAGTTCCTTGGGGTGTGTTTGGAGTAGAAATTGCAGATAGTAGTGCCCATATTGTGAGTGGAGTCATTAACAAAGGACCCATATTTAAAACATCTTCTTGATCTTTTATTCTTTCTTTCGATATCCCGTTCTTTGCTTCCTGTTGGGAAATAGAAACTACAAGTGAATTACCAATAGCTTGATGTAATCTCATGAGTCTGTTGGCTACAATTCTAGAAACATCAACATTCATTTCTACTTCATCAATAACCCTTTTACTATGGACCCTTATTTAATTTTTTATTTTCCTTGCCATAGTTTGCATCTTGCGAAGTGATAAGGTGATCATCAAAAGTAGTAGATTCATTAGAAGTTTTCTCCATTATTTTTTTTATTTTTTGTTAAACAAGTATTGTCCCAAGCAGGAAATATAGTTCCTTAAATTTCCATTTTTATAAGTTGTTTAATGCTTCATATTTTCAAGGGATTTTTGGATTTGGGCGATTCATCAATGTGCATTTTTTTCTGGAATGAATGTCCAAGGAGGCTCTTCATCATATACACTATATAATAGCTAATCCTGAATCATTTTTTCACTTGTAGTATATTTTCTCTTTCTTTGACTTGAATATGAATTCAGACCAATACAAGATATGCAAGGTGAATATTGTTGCGGAGGGTTTGCACCTCTTTGCTTTTACTTTATTTATGTGTTTATGCTCGCTTCTTTAGCATATTTCTAGTACTGATTAATAATTCTTGATTGTTTCTTGGGCCACTGTGACTCTTCGCTTTTCTCTAGAACTCTTGTAGAAAAATTCCCATATTTAACAACACTTATATGTGTGGTAAATAGGCCTTCTACATGAAATCCTTGTTATTCTTCAACTTATTTTAAATTAAAATTATGCAAAGACTTTGCAAGCTCTACAATGTGAGCCGCATTCTTGAGAGTTACTTGTCCAATAGTAAATGGAAAATGAATATTTTTTTTTTCTATTCAAATATACATATCCAATCACAATATTATCCATGGACTTTGGAAATAAAATTCCCATATATAACAATTATTGGAAGAAATAATGGTTTACTGTTAAACCCATAAATATGAATAAACGTATTATTTTATATTTCTTCATGTAGCCCTTTTCCCAATAGGAAAAATTGTGCTTTGGCAGATATTTGATTAGGATCTTCTCCAGTTATCATGCAAATGATTTCGTTTTCAAATACATCTTGGAGTAGACAAAAATGTAAACTAGCTTCATGCTTAAACAATATGGGATATCAGAACTATATTCGTTCTTTATTAAGATTGATTTTAGGTTTATGGGGTAGGTCATGAAAGGCATGAGACGAGATGAGGATTTTTAACAGGTACGCCATCATGAATAATCTATTTCTTTTGGACAAATTCATTAACTAAAGGCTAATTCATTTGAAATAACATCATCCAAGTTGAAAAAAAAAAATTATATGAATAATACCATAGATAAATAATTGATTTTGGGACATTGGCTATATTTTCTTGGGCCATCAAATGCACATAGAGGCAAAAAAGGTATCTAAACGGTTGTATAAACAAAGAAATTTCTAGAACAAAAATATTAGAAGGAACTTAAGAAGTCGGTGAAATGAAATATTGAATGATGTTCATGCCCATTTCTTGTGACTTGTGAAAACTATTTTCTTCTAAAATTTTTAAGAATATAATCGGTTTGAGTAGCTTGAATTTACATTTGAATGCCTTCAAAGTCAAAGGAATAGGAGTCTATTTTGCTACCAACATAATTAATTCATCTTTGAATCAAAATTATTTAGATACAAATAAACTATTTCTCTAAATTCAAACTCTTATGGAATGCATGGAGCATTTGCTAATTTTATACACCAAATATTATTTATATTCTTCTCTTTTATTGATGGATTCACATATCCCAAATATGTAATAGACCATTGAAAGCTCTCATTGATAAGCATAAGTGAGATAATAGTATTAGTGATAAATTCTTTCCTTCCTTTTCCAAATTTTCTTTTAACTTTCAAAATATTCTCCCAATAATTAACATTTTCAATTGATTGAAATGGATCCAAAAATGACAAAAATTCAACGTCATTGGATTAAAGTGAAACCCATTCCATTGTTTAGAGCTCAAAAAAATGATTCCATCACAACTTGAATGAGAAAAATCTGACTTTGTATACAAAATTTATTCAAAGTCAAAGTTTTGGTCAAAGGAGGTCAAAAAGTAAAAGTCAAGGATGGTCAATAGTCAAGGTTCCGCCTCAGGGAGTCTTGGTCATGGTTTCAGGCTGACACATGACACATATGGATCAGGCCAAGTGGCCCAACCTAAACATGACATGTGTCTTCTTTAGATGGAAAAAATTGGGCTGTTTTTATTAGTATCACGTGGACCAATGGATTAGTGCCACGTGGCCTAATCCGTGAAGGCCATATGGCCTTGTATTATTGCCCAAAATTATGGACCGAGGACCAAGAAAGATTCAATATTGAGACCTGAATGCAACAAAATATAAAACTAATAATTATACCATATGTGTTCCTTATTAAATGTATCGACACACGAATATATTAAGGTGATAAGGTAATTCGAATGGCATAAAAGATCTAGATCCCATCATTGTTGGTGGCTCTGCCATACATACCATACATCCAGTATAGAACATTTTTCAAAAAACATTATCACACCCAACATGAATGATAAAGCATTTAAATATATCCATTGATGGTTATAAATGTGTTAGCATAAACATTTATATGGTTATATATGGTATGTGGTGTGGGGTGGCGGATCCATTGACACCACCACCCAATCATTTATTTATTTTTTCTATATATTATCCAATGTATCGTATCACACCACCACAATAGGGAGGTCGATATTTGATCCCCCAACCTCTCAAACATTATTATAAAATTATACCAAAGTGCTAGAGGAGGCATAATTGATTTTTATGCAGCAAAAGATATTATTATGGAGAGAAAGGCAGTGAGACAACATAACTTTTGAGGCTCATTGTGGGAGTTATACGAGGTATTTTTGAGAGCCAAAAGTTGCATTGGGTTTCTAAGGTCGTGGAGAACACAACAAGACCACGAAGGATTTATTTTTATGTAAACCTGATGTACTTTATTGGATTTTATTAATTAATAGAGAATGAATCCCGATTGAAGACCAAACTCAAAGATGTAGGCTTAGATATAGCTAAACTACGTTATAAACATGTTGGTGTCATTTTCTCTTATGAATTTTGTTATTTCTCTATATTTTTTGCAATTTTCTTTCAATTTTCCTATGTCATTTAAATTGAGTAGTCTTTAATGGTGATTTTAATTACATGCAAACACTTTCAAAAAGTTAATGAACCAAGTAATACTTTAAATAGGTTTTCATACCAAGTGGTATCATATAGGTTATTGGTATTTTTGTTTAAGAGTGCATGATCACTAGGAGCAAGTCAAGACTTGGTGAAGGAGAACTTATTGAAGGAGATATAGAAGTTGCCTCGAGAAGAAGGAAAACTTGAGGGGATGATATGGTTGAATAAGGAAGAGGTGATCATCCTTTCAGATCTGATGTAGTCTTTGTGGATTCTTTGATGACCTTGCGAGCCATGTTTGAGGAGATGTACCATGATTTCAAAAAAGAGAAAGAGGAATATAATACAAAAGACGAGGAATCAGAGGCATCAAGTTTTGAAAAGCCTAAAGATGAAGGACCATTTGATTCAGGTAAAAAGATAGAAACTAATGATGATAGAAAGATACTTTATATTCCCTTTTTGGTGGTCAACCTGAACTGTGTTCTCCAAAACTTTTCTTAAATTGGATTTTGAATTCGACTTACCCATGTATAATGGTGAAATAAATTCTAAGAAACTTGATAACTAAATTAGATCGATGGAGATGTATTTTAGTGTGCAACAAATTTCTGAAGATGTGGTCAATATTTGATTTGGTTCGCTTTATCTAGAATGTGCAACACTCACCTGGTTAGAGACTAAGTTATAACATGGGTCTCAATAGATTGGTAAGATTTTTCTGTCATGGCATGATTTTGTTTCTCCGCTTAGAAAAAAATTCTACCCATTGGGATATAAAGAGAAAGCCTTAATAGAATGGAAAGGTCTAAAGTTAGGGAAGGAAAATAAATGCAGGAATAGACATGAATTTCACAAGAAGGTGTTAATGCTTGATATTCCCTTACATGCACAAGAAAATCTAATAAAATATATAGGAGTATTATCTGAGTATATTTGGAATATTTTATTCATGTTTAGTCCTACTAAGCTGGATGAAATGGATGTTCAAGAAACATACATTGAAGGAGGAAAATCTATAGTTGGTGCATCATCATAATCAATGTCTAGAAAAGAGGGAAAATCCAAGGGAAAAGCCAAGAGGAAAAATTCCATTAAGATGGAAGAGGAGAAGCTCTTTTGCAAGCATTGCAAGAAGGAAGGGCATGATGAAGAATATTTTTGGAAACTACACCATGACAAGCGACCAAAGTGGTTCAAATAAAAAAAGGGTAAGTAAAGATTTGTAGGAGAAACAACACCAATAGATTTGGGTTCAGAATTAGGTGATGCGACTCATATTGTAGTAGGTTTGGCAGGTAAATTTGACGATGGTAATGGTTCTAATAATTCATGTGATATGGAAAATTGCAAATTATTTCATATAAGGGCCATTATGAAGCATACTAAGATCGAAAATTTGTTAGATAGTAGGTCATAAGCTACTCTAATTTCCGAGGAATTTGTTATGAAGTTGGGATTAAAAAATAAAAATCATCATAAACCTTACACACTAAACTGGGTGAGCCAAAATCATAAATTTCTAGTAACTAAACAATGTATCTTACAATTTGCATGCATGTGGAATGGTCTTAGGTATCACTTATTTGTATGATAAAATTCAAATTTCTATTGGGTACAAAATCAATATCATTTATTTCAAAGGGGAATTGAATATATTATACATTATCATCCTATAAAGGCAAACAAATATTTTCAAACAGTGGAAAAATTAAAGAAGGTAGCTTATGCAAGAAAAAATATGTTTGTAGCAATCACAAAACTTAAGCATAGAACAACTAAAACAAACTAGAAAGATATGCTTAAGGAACTATAAATTGTACAAAAAGTATCGATGCATGAAAATTTGAGTTATGTTCCAATAATGAAGAGTCATCATGGTATAGTCTCATTTATGTCAGTATGTTCAATGTTATTTAAATTGTTTATATTCTGCAGTTTGTGGTTGATAACAAAAAACATGGATGGATATGTGGATTTAAAATGGAACAATGTGCTTTGCAGTTTTTATGTTGTACCGATGACTGCGTGGATAAATAACATGTACATATTTAGAATAGGTTGGCCTAAAGAAATCAGGCAGGAGGAGAGACATTGTATTCAAGCAGTGTAGACAACCTTTTGGAGTTCCAAAAGGTCTTAGTGGGGAGGAGTGATCAAAGTGGATCCAAAAATGACAAAATTTCAAATTCATCATATTCAAGTTAAACCAATTCCATTGTGTAGAGCTCAAAAAAATGATTCCAACACAAATTGAACTGGAAAAGCCCAATTCTGTATGGAGAAGTTATTCAAGGTCAAAGTTTGGGTCAAAGGAGGTCAAAACATCAAATTCAAGGATGGTAAATAGTAAAGGTTCTACCTCAGGGAGTTGTGGTCATGGTTTTAGGCTAACATGTGGCACATCTAGAGTAGGCCAAGCGACCCAACCCAAATATGAAACATGGCTTCTTTAGATGGAAACGATTTCACAGTTTTTATTGGTAACACATGGACCAATTTATTGGTACCACGTGGAAAAATCCGTGAAGGCCATATGGCCTTGTATTATAGGCCAAAATTATGGATCTAGGACTGAATGGGATTCGATCTAGAGACCTCAGCACAAAAAAATCCACACCTCACCAATATACCATATGTGTTCCTTGTTAAATGTATTAACACGAAAATATATTAAGGTGATAAAGTAATTAAAATGGCATAAAAAAGGAGGAGGACAAAATTTTTGGAGGCTCCACCAAACATCTGATACCTCTGCTATACAACGTTATATTCAAACCATAACCTATGAAAAAAATAATCAAACATTGAAATATATGCACCAATGGTTATAAATGTGTTAACATAAACATTTTTATGGTTCTATATGGTATGTGGTGTGGGGTGGTGGGTCTGTTGACCCCACCATGAAATCATCTTATATATATATTATCCAATGTATCATATCACACCACGACGATGGGGAGGTCGGGATTTGATCCCCAAACCTATAAAGCATTATTATAAAATTATACCATCATGCTAGGGGAGGCATAATTAATTTTTATGTAGCATAAGGTGTTATTATGCAGAGAAAGGCAGTGAGACAATAGAACTTTAGAGGCTCATGGTGGGAGTTCTAGGAGGTAATTTTGAGAGCCAAAAGTTGTGTCGGGTTATGTTCTGAAACCAGATCCAAAAATAGAAGAACATGGAGATCAACACCTTAGAAATTAGCCACTTTGAGGGAGAAACCTCCAATACATTACATAAATGAACAATTATTGGATGATATAAATGACAAAACCTCCTTTTATATATAGGAGTCCATGGGATCACAATATAATCCTAGCCGACCTAACTATAATAATATAAGGGCACAATAATAAAAATATTGGGGTTACAAGGGTACAAAAATAACAATAAGGGGGTTACACTAACAAGAATAAGGGACTATACTGCTAATATAGGGACCTAAAATGCCCCTCTCCTTCAAAAAAGTGTTTTCCTCAACGCTTGAGTAGCTCCATATGGTTCCGTATAAAATTCTTATCTTGCCATGTAGAATATTTGGTGGGTAAGTTCTCCCACTTGATGAGATACTTTGAAAATGATCGATTTCGTAGCTGTCGAGTTCTTGTTTTCGTGACTGCTTCAGGTTCCAATATGATTTTTCCTTACTCATCAAGTTCTGGCAATATTGTTTGAAATGGAATTTTGTCACCTATAACCTTCTTTAAGCACGAAACATGGAAAACTGGATGCACTCATGAAGAAGCAGGAACCTCCAATTTGTATGCCATAGCACCAATCTTTAGCAACACCTTGTAAGTACCATAATACTTTGGAAATAATTTATTATCATTCTTAACTTGATTGAGGTACATTTGTTTGTATGGTTTTAGCCATAAAAATACCTAGTCTCCTACATCAAAAATTCTCTCGCTGTGATGTTGATCTGCGTGTTGTTTTATTCGATTTTGTGCTGAATTTAGGTGATCTTTTAAGAGTTGGAGAACTTCTTGTTGATGCTTGATGTGATTTTCCACTGCTTGATCCTTAGAATTTTCTCTTAAAGATGATGTGATGGATAGTGGATGATATACGTAGAGTGCCATAAATGGGGTCATTTTTGTTGCAGTATGGAAGGAAGTGTTATACCACCATTCAGTGAGAGGTAACCACTTGAACCATTATATTTTCTTATCAGATACAAAACAACGAATAAATCCTTCCAAAATTTTATTCAGTATCTCGGTTTGAACATCGGATTGAGGATGATAAGATGAGCTATGAGCTATTTGAGAACCCAAACAAGAAAATAATTCCGTCCAAAAATTTCCAGAAAAAATGGGATCTCTGTTTCTTACAATAATATTTGGGTTTCCATGTAGCTTTTGAATTGTTTCCATAAATGCAATAGCAACTGTACTTGCTTTAAATGGATGAGATAATGCACAAATCTGCGCATACTTGGTAAGTCTATAAAATAACACCATGATGACACTCTTTCCTTCAGACTTAGGTCAACCTGTGATAAAATCGATTGAAATATCGTCTGAACCTGACTTGGAATGGATAAAGGTTGTAGAAGACCCGAGGTCTTAATTGTCTCAACTTTATAATTTTGCCGGCAAACCAAAAATTCCACCACAAACTTTTGAATATCAGATTTAAGGCCATCTCAATTTTTTTTCTTCACCCTGTGGTAATTTTTTAAAAATATTGAGTGTCCTCCTAAGGAGAAGTGTGCAATTCCAAAAGAACCTTTTGTTTTAGTTGGAAATTCTTACAATTATACAAGATATTTTTTTAACATAAGGAATAATTTTTCCAACTAAATGTATCAGATGTACTACTATCTTGCTGCAAATTTTGAATGAGCATCCACACTTCTTCGTCCTTCTTCCATTCATCCCTTGCTTCGGTTATCCAAACTGGTTGGATAATATAAATGGCACAAAGAAATGCTTCCACCTCTTCATCCTTTCTTGAGAGTCTATTTGCGACAACATTTAGCTTCCCTTTTTTGTAGATGATTTCAAATTCATAACCCAACATCTTTGTGACCCATTTTTGCTACTCTTCTAAAGATATTATTTGTTCCAAAAAGTTTCTAATACTATTGTGATCAGTTTTTTCCTTGAAGTGTCTTCCCATTAGGTAAGGTCGCCATTTCTTTAATGCATATAGTAATGCCAACATTTCCTTTTCATAAATAGCCTTCTGTAAATACCTTCCTTTGACTGGATATCTTTCAAAATAAATGGGTATTCCTTCTTGCATTAAAACAACACCAATTCCATTTCCTGAGGCATCACATTCCACAATAAAGGTTTTTGTGAAGTTTGGCGTAGCTAAGACCGGTGCTAGGCACATTTCCTCTTTAATATGTTCAAAGCCCTTAATTGCTTCAGGAGTCCATGAAAATGCATCTTTATTCAATAATATTGTTAGAGGTGCTACTATTCACCCATAATTTTTAACAAACTTGTGATAATACCCTGTTAACCCAAGAAATCCTCGCAACTGATTTAAGGTTGTGGGGAATTTCCATTCCTTATTGGCTTTAATCTTGTTAGGGTCTACCTTAACACCCTCATGATATACAATATGACCCAGATATTCGACCTCTTGTACTCCAGAGAAACATTTGGATGTTTTTGCATATGATTACTTCTCCTCCAATAGTTTGAGTACCCTCTCAACTTGTTGAACATGATCCTTCCAAGACCTAGTGTAGATTAGTATATCATAAAAAAATACTAGCACAAATTTTCTAAGGAAGGGTTTGAAAATGGAATTCATCAACTCTTGAAATGTAGAAGGTGCATTGGTAAGGCCAAAAGGCATGACCACAAATTCATAATGACCCTCATGAGATTGAAATGCTATTTTCAGAATATCTTCTGTCTTCATGCTAATTTGATGATATCCTGAACAAAAATCCAACTTGGTAAAATAAAATTATCCATGTAATTCATCCAATAATTCATCAATCACAGGAATGGGAAATTTATCTTTAATAGTGAGATTATTAAGCTCCCTATAATCAGGACACATGTGCCATGATCCTTCTTGTGCACCAATACTACTGGAGCAAAGAAAGAACTTTGACTAGGTTTAATTATACCAGGTTCTAACATTTCTGCAATCATACGTTCAATTTCGCTCTTTTGGACATAGGGATATCTGTAAGGCATGATGTTTGGAGGAAAAATTCCTGGAATCAAATGAATAGCATGATCATGATCACGAATATGTGGGAGTCCTTTGGGAGTTTTAAACACCTTGGAATGATTTGGAGATATGGAGAAATACATGATTTTGATGTTGAAACTTCTAGTGAGCATAATTGTGCAATTACGCCTCATTGTTATTTCTTCAGAAGCTTTGTCATGACATTAGATATTATTATCTTTCCTAGCTTCCCTACAATACCCCGTAATTTGACTTCCTTTCCTTCTAAAAAAAATTTAAAGAAAATTTCTTGAAAATTAAAAGCTATTGTCCCCTTTGATTGTAACCATTGTACTCCTAGTACAACATCAACACCTCCCATTGGAATGGAAAGCATTGGACTATTCAATACATATTCCCCCATAGTTAGCTTGATATTGTGACATTTTCCAGAGCATTTTATAGTTCCTCCATTTGCAACCATCACTTGACATTCTGGTGCTGGGTATAGGAAACAATTCAATTTCTTGGCTACCTTACAATGGATAAAATTATGGGTACTACCCAAATCAATCAACACTATTACCTTTTTCTTCTTGATATGTCCTTATATCTTGATATTTTGAGGAGTGGTAATACCTGCCAATGCATTACATGATATGGTCATAATCATTTCTTCTTCTTCTAGGGTTGGTTCGTGGTGTATATACTCTTCTTTAGAAGCTTTGTGTTCACTTTCTTCCTCCTCTTCATAATCTATGTAAAATAATTTCTTCTCAGCACACTTATGACCTTTAGTGTATTTGCTAACACAACTGTAGCAAAGCCCTTTTTCTCTTTTTTCTTCCAATTGTTGTGGTGTCAAAATTATAGGTTGTGGAAGTCTAGGACTAGCAACACTTCTATATTTATAGATGTGAGTGGTAGGCTTCCTTGTCGCCATAATTTTACATTCAATTTTTCTTGCCAATCTGAATGCCTTCTCCAATGAATTAGGTTCCCAAATGAAAAATTCATGCTGGATGTTATGCTTTAAAGTCCCTATGAAGACATCAGTCCTATGTTCCTCTGGAATATCAGTTACACTTATATTCAATTTTTGGAAGTCCTCAATGTGCTCCACCGCTGAACCCTTTTGTTTGAGATTTATCAATTAGCTAAAGAAGGTGTTGCTCTTTTTATCCTCATAATGTGCTATCATTTCCTCCATAAAAAATGACCAAGTGAAATTTTTTTACAGGAGAAAAGCCATTGATACTATAAAAATGTATTTTGTTCTAAATTTAAAGTTGTAAAGCATAGTTTTTGTGTGTTTTGCACGATATTGAGATCAAAATATTACTCCATCTATAGTATCCATGTTGCGATATCCTTGCCATCAAACTTCCTCATATTCATCTTTGGAATATGTTGGTTCTTACATCCAACATTAGAGTTATAAAATCATGATTAACATTTATTTTCTTCTCATCATGAGTTTAATCTACTATATTTTTTCCATTGGAAACATTTCTTGTATCAACTTTTTCAAATCTTCCATGTTTGTTTTTATATCATTATTCATGTTTTCCAGGTTGTCTTTCATGTCATCCATCTTAACTTCCATGTCATCTTCCACACCATGCATCTTAGCTTCCATTCCTTTCTTCAAACCATCCATATTAGCTTCCATGCCTTTCTTCAAACCATACATCTTAGCTTCCATTTCAATTTTTGTTGCTCTTTGTGAGAGGGAAATTTGGTGCGCTTACTCTTGTAATTTTGACATGTCATGTTGCCGTTCTTCATCTTCATGAGTCATAGTAGAGCCTTTTAAAGGATTAATGGGTGTTGAATTATTTTTAGGGGGATTTTAGAAACCAATGCTGATATATATTCTACTATATGCCCTTGGAATCAATTCAAACTGATTTTTCTCCTAAGACTTATGCAATTTGAAAAAAACAAATACACACCTTTTTATTGTTTTTAAGGAGCTCGATAATGAAACTGAATTATATCTGTAATTGCGGATCATAAATATCTAAAATTCGGATCTATAGTAGCCCTATGAAGCTTCTTTAAAATGCCACAGGCCTGACCTAATTTGGATTCTTCAAGACAAAGCTATGCCCAATCTCCCACAATGATCTAATTATGGAATGCTTCAGTAGAGAAAACTTGTATGGTGTGCCAAGTGTCACTGTTTTTTCCTTCGGCTTTGAAATAGATATACATGAAACTAAATTCTGTGTACTTGTGGCCACTTTTTACAGAATTCCAATCCGATGCTCAGAGAGAGATTTATGATGATTTTCTCATGGGCACCTCTTTAAGGTGAAATTCTGGAGCCTAAAAAAACACTAAATTCCATAGATCATATCTCCACAAATATTGTGAAACAAGAGCTGAAAGTATTACATGACGTTCCTCAGGTTTTCGGCTTCACTTTGTAAAAAGTTTCGTTTCTGAACCATAGTAGAAAAGATGTTATAGAGAAACTTCCGCGATGACCTGTTTGAGGTGAAATTATGGAGCTTGAAAAAACCCTAAATTCTACAAATCATATTTCTGAAAATATGGCAGACCAAGATCTAAAATTTTTACACGACGTTCCTCAAGATTTCGGTTTTTCTCTGTAAACATTTCAGCTTCTAAACCTTCGTAGAAAAAAAGTTATAGAGAAAATTCCACGATGACCTGCTTGGAGTAGCGAAACCTTAGAATCCAAAACTCTAATACCAAATGTTATGAAACCAACTCCAAAAATAGAAGAACAGAGAGATTAATGCCTTATAAATCAGCCACTTCAAGGGGGAAACCTCCAATACATTACATAAATAAACAATTCTTGGAGGATACAAATGAAAAAACCTCCTTCTATATATAGGAGTCCACGGGATCACAGTATAATCCTAGCTGACCTAAGAATAATAATGTAAGGGCACAATAATAACAATATTGGGGTTACAGGGGTACAACAATAACAATAAGGGAGTTACACTAACAACAATAAGGGACTATACTAGTAATATAGGGACCTAACAAGTTCTTGATGTCATGTCGAACATGGGAGGACCAAGTAGGAGTCATTTTTATGTAAAACAAATGTACTTTACTGGATTTGATTAATTAATAGAGAAGGCCTCCCCATTGAAGACTGAGCCCGAAGATGTAGGCTTGGAGATAACTGAACTCCATTATCAACTTGTTGGTGTAATTTTCTCTGATGTGTTTTTCTGTTGCTATTTATTTTTTTTCAATTTACTTTCAAGTTTCCTATGTTATTTAAATTGATTTGTGGTTACTGGTGATTTTAAATACATGAAAACACTTTTAAAAAGTTAATGAACCAACTATCAATTTCGATTGGGTTTCAGATTATCAATTATCTTGAAATATAGATTTTTTGATACACTAAATAATCACCATATATTAGCATTTAGTGTGTGAAATTTGTTTTACAACACACTCTCAATAAATAACAATTCATGATATCAAAGTCAACATTTACGAGAAGTAATGAAAATAAATCTAAAAATTCGAAAACCATCTACTCCATTTACTTCACATTTTTTTTTCTTTAATATACATATTAAATGTGAATTTTTTTTATCATGAGAGCTAGCCTATAGGCTATTAATAATAACTCTAATTCGAAAGGAATGTAAAGAAAAACGTAAATAAATATAGTGCAGAAACGTAGCCAACAAGTTCATAGTTTAGTTGGCAACCCACTACTATGTCTATGTCACTTGGCTTTATTTGAAAAAAAAAAAATGTATGTGATGGCACTTACTGTTCTCGATAACATGTCGATTTGCTGATACTCTAAAATAAAACTGAAACATATTAGTATTGAGTTAATGTCATTATTTGGAAGATGAGAGTACACGAAACACACACTATCGATTTGCTGATACTCTAAAATAATACTAAAACATATTAATATTGAGTTAATGTCATTATTTGAAAGATGAGAGTACACGAAACACACACTAGGCAATGAAAGTTTTTTTGGTTGTATATGATGCTAATGTTTTTTTGTGTTTTTCTCATTTGTGTTGTGCTTCTTCTACACTCGTTACAAGGACTCCAATTTTTCTATTGTGCGTTGTGCTTAGTATTCCCTTCCAGAAAAATAAACTAATATATATTAAATTAGGTTTCCTTTTAATACTTGTCAACAAGTATTGTTATGTGGGAGAATGAGTGTTCAAACCAAGGAACATAGACTTCATTCTGCGTTGTTTCAGTCGTCCTTCGGTAGTGTCTCTCCCACACAACTATATATATTATTAATCAATTAATAATTTGTGAGGGTATTATTATTCTGGATACATGAAATAATTAAAAATTTAAGAAAAAACTTAGTATCCAATACTAAACGAAGTGCCTTTTTGTTGTGTGTGAAATGAGTATTTTCTAAGAATTAGATGTGGGAGCAAGGAACATAAAATTTAATTTGTAATATGACATAAACTTTCATTCACAATTTTTCCATCCTCCGCATAAATTTCCCGCCAACAAATTTATTTCACACTCTCGTTCTGAATGATGCTTCAAATAATATATATGTTTGTGATACTACATTTTTGAATTAAATATTTATTATCAAATATTGAAATAAGTTTATTTTTAATGTAACTAAGAAGTAAGTGTTGTGTAAGAGAACACGTGGTGGAGAAAGGAGAAAATACTTTTTCCATGCAATGTTCTATATTTTCATATGCTTTCAATATTATTGAATTTCATAGCAAATGGATGTTGTTACAAGTTAATATTGGAAAACTGGTAACATTAATTTTTTTTAACAAATCTATAAACATTTTATATGGCGCATTTGGCATTTAATGTCCAAGTGTTATCATGACTATCCTAAACCATAATGGGAAATTCAAAGCTATGTTGATTTAATTAATGAAGTTTTTAGAGGGTAAGCTTTATTTCAACTAAAATTAAATTATCGGAAAACGCTTCCGGTATTTCATATAAAAAAAAAGATACATATGCATGTGAAACATATACTGAAAGAAACGCTTCCGGTATTTCATATAAAAAAAAAGATACATATGCATGTGAAACATATACTGAAAGAAATGATGATAATTACCATAATTAAAAAATATCTATAACATTGATTTAGTGATTCATATAGTATTTATGATCATCATTAATTTGTGATTTGCATTGGAGAACAAGTATGCACAATAAAAAAAACACACTCTTTTCACTGCAGAGTTCCGCAGCTCCGCATGCATTTTCCCTATGTATAGACCTCTCACACACGTTTCCTTATGCACAATACTAGTTTTTAAATGATCGAAGAAACTTAATATTAATCACTTTGCAAAATGTATCAATGAAAAATTACCCTATAGAGTGCAAAGAAGTAGAGGAATTTGTGAAAAAAAAATTTCCATTGTGCTTCTTACGTAATTTCTCACGACCACAACTATTCCTTGGTCCACACACTCGCTCTCCCACACTATCATGATGGGATTAACATATTATTGACAGTAATAGTTTGTTCCCTTCATTGTGTGGACCTGGAAAAAAGAATATGAAGAATTTGAAACCACTTTTGCATTCCCCATAATTTAAGCCAAAACTACTTTCACGCTAAGAAGAAACAAGTTACAACATTAGTTCTTGTAACTTAGTATTGGACTGTTTTGGATTGATGTAAAGAAATTATGGTATTAGTTCGCCAGTAATGTTTACAGAGAGCCAAATAGGTCTTGGATTGGATGCCTGTGAGTCTATGAATGCTAACAATAGTGAGATGTATTTAGCATTATATGATGTATAGAATAGTACAAAGTATTCATTAATATTGAAAGCTCGAATTGAAATTCTTATCGATTTCCTCAGCTTCGTTTCTACTTTTGATTATTGAAATTGTTAAACCTTCTGCTCACAAATTTAAAACCCCACAAAAATAATACGTTAATTTCAGTGTGATACATGAAAGAAACTTTAGTTATGCCACGTGTAGAGAGTTGATTGTGTAGAAACACAATCAAATATTGTTCTGCATCTTCGTACTTTGAAGAAAATATTTGGAATTACTTGTCATACATATTTTATAGAATCTTGATCTCTTACGCAATAGAACTAATCTTGTAACTTGTTTCTTCTTAGCGTGAAAGTAGTTTTGGTTTAAATGATGTGGAATGCAAAAGTGGTTTCAAATTCTTCACTTTCTTTTTTTTATAGCCATATCAAATGGAATCGAGGTAATTTAGTATGTGGAACACGAAGAGATTATTTCATTGTATGCATTTTTCTTGAAGTTTTGAACTTTGCACAATGAAAATATGAGGAACACGAAGAGATTATTTTCACAATTTTTTATATACATGAATGCGCTTATCTGATCAATAAAAATTATTATTCATGATTTCAGAAGAAAAAATCATTCAAACATTTTTCATTATATTTCATTATGCAAATATTGCATACAAAAAAAACAATAACAATCTCAATTATAATAATAAGCCACATGTGAATAGCTTGGTTTTGTCTTCAATCATGTTCAACTTATGAAATGATGTAGACGTGTTGAGGGAAAAAGCTTCTTCTGCACTTTCCATAATTTAACATTATCGACATAATTCCTTTGCACTCCATTCAATTCTCTTCCCATTCGTTTCTTCCTTCTCACTTTCACACTCCTCATAGTTATGAAGACTATATATGAGCTTCTTTCACATTCCGCAAAATGAAAACTTTCTATATAGAATCAATGTTTTTTTCACATTTCTTGAAATTGCACAATGATCATTACACAACCCGAACAAATGATATTAAGAACTTGAACAACATTCTATTTATTCCTCAACTAAACCTCAAGCAATTTTAAAATAAACAATAGCCCCATTGCAAAAGATTGATTAAGTGTATGTGAAATTTTGCATATTTAAAATTCCATGGTGTTGATGGGGGAAATTGTCCCTCCAACACTTGGGGGTCTCCTCGGTGTGAATTCTCATTTATATATCACATAGTTTGGGATAAGAACCCATCGAGTATGTGGGCTTGACTACCACCATGTTAGTTTTTCTCCTAGTTTTCAAATGTGGAGATGATGGAGTTAGGGAAAGAAATAAATTCCAATGGTAATGAGGTGAACCCATGGTTAATAACTTTCATAATGAGATACAATAATGTAATATAAAAATAAATAAGAAGAAGCATGCCACAAAAAGGATTAGTGAGTTAAAACCATCTCATGCATACATAAATAGGAAAGTGCTAGAAGTTAAATGCAAATTAGTTCAAAATAAGCTACCAATATAGTGTGAAATATCATAGCAAGGATTTAAAGTAGACATAAAAACCACAATACATGAACTAGTTCATTAACATATATCCCACATGAAAACACACATACTAAGATAACTGAGATAAAATAAAACCTATACAACCATAAGGAATAAGCATGGGAATCAACGTTAAAAGTTAAAAACATATTATTCTCCACGCTGCATATTCATATACATATTCAACAAGCATATGAAAGCCCATTAGTGGAATATGGGCCGCTTATACCATCTTTCAAAGAAAAACCCTAGCCTCAACACAACCTCCCCTACTAGCGTCCAAGATATGAGTGTCTCTAGCTCCTTAAGCACAAATCAATTATCTAATGTTATCCCCAACTCAATGGATAAAGTACCCTCCAAATGATACATGAAGGTATATTTATAAAAATGAGGTGAATGTTCACCTATTGTGACCTTTTACCTAACCTCAATGCTCTTCAAATTCATTATGAAACTCTCTAAGTCTAATGAGTATGCTAATTCTCAGTTGATCTCTACATTACTTATGAAATTATGATAAGAGGTATTTACACTATGAGAGGAGAGAAATTATGATGATAGTATAAAATATTATTTGAAACACTAAAGTACTTGCTGCCAATGTTGTTTTAAAGCCATGGAGGCTTGCATGATATGATGAAAAAAGATGTGATGTTCATTTGTTGTATTGAATGGAAATTTTCCTTCCACTGCACTTGCCATTAAGTAGAATGGTTTTAACACCAATATCAATATTCCCCAACTTGGTTGACGTAATTCCTTGGGAAACTATATAGGTCATTCTATGTTGATTGATCTAACACTAATTGAAGAATTTATGTTAATTGACTTTGTGCCTCATTTTCATGGAATCAATCATTCAACCATATTATGATGTCATGCATTTATGATTGTCAAAAGGTCCTAGAATCCTGTATGGTTCTAGTTTTCCTGTTAGTCGAAGAAGTCAATGAGCCATAAGCCTTGTAGCTTGGAAAAGATGCATTGCAAAAATTAGTTGGTGCATTGAAAATATTAGAGCTTATTTTTCTCAACTCTAACCTATCCTTCTTTTCATGTCTCAACAATCTTGTTCCCTCATTTCACCTTTACAAAAATGTCATCATCCCTCA
This sequence comes from Pinus albicaulis, assembly GCA_034641835.2. NCBI lineage: Eukaryota > Viridiplantae > Streptophyta > Pinopsida > Pinales > Pinaceae > Pinus > Pinus albicaulis. Next base: position 363,352,085 of record CM076572.1, on the reverse strand, counting down.
ATTAGTTATGCATTTTATTAATGGATCTGACAAGGTGGTCATAAAATGTTAAATAAAAGTCATATACAAGCAATAAGAAATTTAGCTTCAACTATTTTTTGTCCTCAAATGATAATTAAACCCCTTTTACTTACAAGTCTGACTATTTTCAGTTTCACTGATAATAGTTTCTTTGACATCTAGAAATATGCATGCCTAAGATAAGATATGATCAAATTGAGAACACATTTCATGTTTTGATCAAATTGTGTAGTTGACAAGTTCATAATTAGTTGAATAATCTAAATGAAATTGGTTTTCATTCTTAAGGTTTAAAGTTTGGTGTTCCTTTGTAAATATCATGGATGAAATAGAGTGATAAAATTACGTGGAATTATTTAAGAAACCATTTTATTTTCTAATTTCTCTCAATAGTTATTAATTCAAGATTGAACGATTTCCTTTGTTAATACCATTATCCACTGCATCCTTTCCTCTTGAATTCTCATGTTGCTTCAGAGAAGTGCATCCCTATTTTCACTAGATCCTTGTCCCACTAGGGGACATGGTATTAACCTTAGCTGACATGATAAAAAAGGGGCCCTAATTTTCTTCTTCCTAAGATATTCTTTGAGTCATTCTATATTCTTGGAGCTGATAGCTGGTATAGGATGCACAAGAAACATAGGTTTCTCTTTCAAATTAAGTACGACAAAAAAATGGTCAATCCAACCCTTGTTCAACTCTTTAATAATATTTTTATCTATTACTTTATAAAAAAACACATTGCACACTGCATAATGAATCTTAAGTTCCTCATTCAGTATTCTTGCATCCTTCTTTGTATTTGATTTTGAAAATACATCTCTTGCATCTATATGAAAATGTAAAAATAAATATATATAATATTTGAAAATATTCTATCCATGATATCTCATCTATGGTATGGATATCTTAGATGTGCTAATATCCTAAAATAATCACTTCCTTTCCCAACTTCAAAATTGGTTTCGGATGCATTTTTGTCCTCTCTCTAACATTTGGAACGTAAACAATCATTAAAATAAACCTAGATGGTATTTTTACATAATTCATTCTTCTTTGCATAAATAGACATCTATCACACTCTCCAAATCATACAGGTAATCATCTTTGGCATCCAAAGCTAAAAATTATTATTTCACATATGTTACCACAAGAAGAGGGCACATCTGAGAGTTGTGCACTAATTTTTTCATGTGCACCCAAAATAGAGAGGTCACAATTTAGAATTCTATGGCAGCTCACAGTCTTCATGAGCAAGGTCGGGTTAAAATTTCTAATTGTAGTGGTGTGAACTAGAAATGTGATTTTATACTTCAAGTAGGAATGGTATTTCCAAATGGTAATCCTAGTTTAATAGGTAGGTCACACCTCATAATTCTATTACACGTTGCACAATTAAACAACCAACAATGCACCTTCGAACAATGACCTCATAATAGTCATGATTCGTTACTTTGTCTCAAGTTGTGTCTTTGGCTGAAGGATAGGTGTGTGTTAGGAAGCACATGGGTTGTTTTAATCGTAGCTTTCAGCTTGAATAGAACATGTAAATATGTCATTTTAGTTGAGTCTTTGAGCCCTAAGGACTTTAAGTGTAAATGGCCAGTTCCCCTGTAGTTGCAAGAAAGGTGTTATGGATTTTGCGAGGGTCACACACACATATTTATTGAAATTAAACCATTCAGAAGGTATAAGCCCTACCGTGGAAAGAATTTATAGTTATTAAAACTTGATAGGATTGTAATATTCTTCACGAATACTTCATTCACAAAACATGGAAATAAGTGAGATTGAGCCATGGGTTGAAATTCATGTACTCACTTGATGATTGCAACCAAATTTAAAATGCACAATGCAAACAAGAGTGTACACCAATATTCTTGCAGTAATTTATTAATGGATGGGAATTAAAGCACAAAGGTTGATACTGGTTACTTTGGAGAAGACCTTAGTGCATGACTTATTTGATGAGCATAGAGGTGATAGGAGAGGGTACATACAAGGTTATATAGGGACATGCAATGAAAAAAATGAACACCTAGAAAACAATGCATGATTAAAAAATAGATAAACATTAATAAATAGGGTGTTCATGAGAAATTTAGGGGCAATTGGATTAGGTGATTTCTCTTACTTTGATAACTACCCGTGACGTATTTTTACTTAAATTGATTATATTCTTCTTTCAATTAATTATATTTAGTGTTCTTATCATCAAAAAACTACCAAACAACCAAAAAAAATGAGGAGGATGAAATATATATGCTATTATACAAGGCCAAAACCTCTCCTCTTTAGAGGAAAAACCACAAGAGCTATTCTCTTCTTATAGAATTTCAAATGACAAATAACATAACCTATGACCCTTAAAAGAGACCCCTCTAAGACCAAGAACAAATTTTCCTTGAACCAGTTCCTTCTCTTTTTCCTTGAACCTCTCCTCTTTAGAGGAAAAACCACAAGAGCTATTCTCTTCTTATAGAATTTCAAATGACAAATACCAGAACCTATGACCCTTAAAAGAGACCCCTCTAAGACCAAGAACAAATTTTCCTTGAACCAGTTCCTTCTCCTTTTCCTTGAAACAAAGTCAAAATTGCCTTATAGTAGCCTCCACTTCTCCTTTGACCAAGAATTTTGACCTGCAAATTTAACTGAAATTTTGGCCTCTCTTACCTATAGTTCTTGACCTCCAACAATTATTACACTTTTCGCATGTTGCATATTTGAGGAAATTGAAACGTGTTCTTCCCTTCACTTGGGAAGTAATTCCTTCCTTGATAATTCAAATTCTTAAATTAGTCTTCTTTATATATTTAATTTTGCTTCTATTTGGTGTTTGTACCTTAAATTTTTTGCAACAAATTATTCGCTAGTGTCTTTACACGTCTGAAAGAAAACTAGCCCTCAAACAGTCCTCAAAGATTCATTTTTCTTCCTCTTTTGATTTTTTTTTTTTTTTTTTTGTATATACTCGTGCTTCTTGTGTTTCCAGTGAGCTTGATTGATTCCATTTAAAAATGAGGTCGAGCTATTTGTACATAGGCATCCTCCCATAGATTGTAGGTGGTATTGTCACTATTCCTAGGCCAACTTTCCATATTTTGAAGGAAATCTTGTTTATAACTATGAAAAGGTCTTGGAGGGTAGTTTATTGTATTTTGACTCAAATAATTTTTTCGTTACAATATGTAACATGCCCAAAAGGGTCTTCCATACATGACAATGACTCTTGTGACTTGTTGACTTAAAGAAAAGATCCGAAAGTACTCAATGGGTGCTTGACATATAGATAAATTTTCCTTGAGCATGAAACCCATGCCTTAAGAATGACAATAATAATTTTATTTTTATATTTACATCGAACATAAAATCATTATTACATGTATCATTATGAATACCAAGCCTAGTTGCATATTTCAACACTCCCTCTTAAGTAGGGAGGTATTCATAATCCATACAAGGTACTTGGAAATTCTCAAACTAAAGAATTCTCATAATAAGACTCAAATTGGTAAGCCATCTCATAAGGTACTTCCTTATCATATGCCAGAGCATCTCATCATGCTAACCAACATTTTCACATAGCAAGGCCTTGACTAACAACCCTATCTCTCCACATTATGAGAGCACAATGTTGGCGAGACTAATGACTGATAGAAACCATCATTTTTGTCTCTCAATGCACATACTCCACCCGGGTGTTCAAAGGATATTTACTTTTAGGATAATTCCTTTCTTGGAATAACACATGCTCAAGGAATTTCCTCTTTGACTAATCTCACATATTAGGTTTCCTACCACATCCTCAAAGAGTATTGAAATCAATCTCAGATGCTTACCCAATATTATATTATTTCTTCAAAACATGAAGAAAATACTGATGTGTCTATCTATCCCTCTCAAGGAGGATATACTCATTCCTATAAAGGAATATACCCAAGCTCCCTCTTACCCAAGGACTTTTCCAAGCTTTCTCTTAACTAGGGACTTGTTACCGACAAAAACTATATGCTCTTTGATGGACATCATGGTACTATTACGTGCTAGTATGGTTCCTCATTACGATTTCATGAATTTCATCTTCATCATAATGGAGCCTTCATCCTCTAGGTTTTCTTCATAGGGCATCAACTATCCATCAATTTATCTCAACAAACCATAGGGTTGAACCACCAGTCATGTAATCCTTCTCTTCATTGGAAAGTGATATTCTACTCCACATCTGGCTTTTATTCATATAGATACCTCTTCCAAGTCATGTTTCTATAACTATTTTCTATCGATTCCCATGAGAACTAGTTTTAAGTGACATCCAAAACTCTCTTTTGGTAGCCCTATTTCTACCCAACCAGATGTTATTCAAAAATAAAAAATGAACATCAAATCAAAGTCACCTCTTATGGTATCCTTTCTTCATGACATAAACTTCTTGCAACATAAACATCCTGCACATGCATAAACGCATCTCAAATACATTCAATGCCAAGGCTCTCCTGCCTTTAAAAATTTTACTAGGGTCTTCATACCTTTTATATGGTGATGTCATAGCTAATTATTCTAGTCATCAGATGTTTATCACTTATTTTCTCTTAGGTGACTATAGTTGAATATTTCACGAACTCGTCTTCCTTTGTTCATATATTTTTCCCTGGGAACTTCTATACATAGTTCCTTCATATTTTCAACCACCTCATATATGAGGTCATATTATGTTTATTTCATCTTACCAATATGTGAACTAGTATAAGGCATACACCTTTATGCATCTCTATAAAGGAATTTATCCTTATTCTTTACCCATTCTATCTACAACCATGTGATGACATGGCATAATATATCAAATATATACATATCTATTTTCTTGTTTTAATCATCTAGACTTCATTTGGAAAATTATTTTCTTTGAAAATACGTCAACCATATTGACATGTTGCACTCCTTTTTCACCATAACATCATTCTTCTAAACAATTGACCACACACAAGGTGGAATGCATAATATCAATGGGACACTTGATTCTTACAAGTGGAGGTGAATCTTCTTATAAATATTATAATGAAATATATTGATGATCATTATTTTGCAAATTCTACTTAATAATGATAATTTATGATGACCATTCTCTCTTCTATCATGTTAGCTGATTTTCTTCCAACCATATATACTACTATTTCAGATGACCTTTTCATTCTTTCAATGAGGTTACCATGAACTACTTCCTTTCTATTATGATTACTGCTACACCCATGTAGGATTCTACTTCAGCTATCCTTTCAAGCTTATATAATGGTGTCATGAGATGTTATCTACTTCATTCGTATGCTTCCAATATGATTCCATATTTTATTATGATGAATCCTATCATACTTACAATTATTTTAATTTCGACTACAATATTTAACCATAGTAGAGGTGTTTTCATGTCGTACTTCTCCTCGCTATGTACTGGAAAGATATTAATAGTGAAGATCTATCCATACCTTCTTGGATTTCTTCTCATCAGGTTCTTCTAATTCTTTGGTGATATGGGATTCATTCCTATCATTCCTTTTCTTATTACACTTCTTATTTTTAGGACAATCTCTCTTGAGATTCCCATATTCCTATCATATATAACATTGAATATTTGACATATCAATATTCTTCTTGTTTTGAGGACCAAAATTTCCAAAATTTCCTTTTCTCTTAGCTATGGCAAAAAATTCTTAAACTTGTTCATTTGATCCCACATCACTTTTTTCCTTCAACCTGGTTTCTTAAATCTTACATAATTACCAAATTTCACTGAATAGAGTGTCTTCCTTATTTTCATAGATGCTTGATACAAGGTTTCCCCATTTCTCAAGTAGTTCTTTGAGCACAATGATGACCATTTATTTTTCGGACATTATTTACCCTAACTCTTGAATTTGGTCTCTTATTTCTGACACCCTCATAATATATGAGCCTATCGCTTCTTCCTTTGAGACATTAATCTTGTATAGCTCATTTATCAAAGATATAACTTCTTCTGTAGCACTTACGAAGAACAATTCTACCAACTCATCATATATTTCTTTTGAATTTTCAAATTTTCCTGCATAAGGGATGAGGGAATCCTTGATTCATTCTATAAGGATGATTTGAGCACTTATTTTCCCTTTCATATATTTCTATAGAGCTTTAGCTTATTCTTGTGATGGTTTCATGATTTAACCCTTAACATGTCCAATAACTTCATTCTCTATGAGTATTAAATCTGTCCTTTGTCAAGTGAAGATGCTTATTTTAGGATGATATCATTGTTAAAAAAATTATATATGACAAAGCAATGGAACACATAGAAAATGTGGAAACACAAACATATAAAACATATAAAACAAGAGAGACATAAATATACATGGTTCACCCAATTTACGCTATGTCCACCCCAAATAGCTAGTCCTTCCTTTATATTATCCAGCAATATGAAGAGACACAACCTACAATAGATCTAATGTAATATCCTTTACTCTCTCTCACAGTCCCCCTTTCTATTTCTTGCTCATAATACATATACAATATACAGCCACAATACACTACCCTCATACAAAAGGAGGGGTTTCCTTCTAGGGAAAAAAAACCCTACATAAACATAACTTCTATTGTCAGATCATCTTCCTAATGAATGGCATAGATTGACTACGAAATTACAATATTTTACAAGACAATTTTACATATGTTTTTAGCTTCATGAGCGCTTCCCCCAAAACCCACTTCAAGGTACTGCTAGGCCCCCAACTAGAGGGGATTGGCCCCCTCTGGTGCCCATGATCGGGAGGGGGGGGGGCCCCCCCCCCTTTGCCCAGCCCCCCCCCCCCCCCCGTGGACGGGTGTACAGTCTTCCTCGGGTATACATCTAGCTAAAGAAAAGACCTCCGAATCAAGATTAAATTCACGCTCCACACCCAACGATCATCAACTTGATGCCTTTATTGATTTTGAAGCTATTTGAAGATGATTTCTCACTTGGATATGAAAATACTTCCTCTTCTATAGATGTCTTCAGATATGTCTGAGATGTGATTCTTTCTTCAAAGAAAGGGATATCACCTTTATTTCTTTGATGATGATGGAAATGTTTATTCTAGCTTCCTTGGGTTGTAGAAGTGTATCATATGGAGACTTAAATATGATTCTGATGCATAGTCCTTCTGGAAATTAGAGTCTTTGAGGTCTTATTCTCTTTGAGTTGTGATGATGTGATCCTTGTGATGTGATAAATGGTCCTCCATGATGCTCCTTAGATTCCTCGACCCTTATGTATCCCTTATTGAAGGCTTGATGTCCTCTTTGATTCCTTGACCTTTCTTCATATTTCTTTTCAGGGTACTTATACGATCTTCCTTTCTTTGTCTTGTAACCTTAGCTTTGTTACCATGTTGAAAAATATAGGGGAAGCTTAATTAGTTGATTTATCTTAATTTGATAACTAGTTGTGATGCATTTTTACCCAACTTGATTAGAATATTCTTTCACTTGATTATAATTAGTGTTCTTATCATCATAGAGATACGAAACGACTCAGAAAAATGAGACAACAGGATGCAGTATATAGGCTATCATATAAGGACAAAACCTATCCTCTTGAGAGGAAAACTGACATGAAATATTCTCTTTTTATAGAACTTCAAATGACAAATTCCAAGACCTACGAACCTTGGAAAAGACCCATCCAAGACCAAGTCAAAATTCTCCTTCAACCACTTCCTTCTCACAAAGTAAATCAAAGTTAAACTTTCCTTATAGAATCCTCCACTTCTCCTTTGACCAATAATTTAGATCTAAAACTTTGACTACAATTTTGGTCTCTCTTGCTTGCAACAGTCTACTTTTTGAAATTTCTGCACTTTGCAAGTGTGATGGATTTGAGGAAATTTGGATCTATCCTTTCCTTCACTTGGGAAGTACTTCCTTCCTTGATAATTCGACTTCTTAAACTATTATCATTTGTATATTGAATTCAAATTCTATATGGTCATTGTACTTTATCTCTACTGCAGAAAATTCTACCTTAGTCTCTTAGCACATGTGAAAGAAATTAGTTGTAAAACTATCCTTAAAGATTTGATTTTATTCCTATTTTGACTTTGTTGTCTTTTTTGGATATACTCGTGTTTATTGTTCTTCGAACGAACTTTATTAATTCTGTTTACAAATGAGATTGATATCTTTATATACAGGCTACATTTCATAGCTCGTAGGCCGACTTGTCACTGTTCCTAGGCCGACTTGCCATATTTTGAAGGTCGACTTGTTGTAGCACTATGACAAGGTCATGGAGTGTCTTTGACTCTATTTTGACTCAAATAATTTTTACTTTACAATATGTAACATTCCCAAAAGGGCATCCCATATATCACAATGATTGTTATGACTTGTTGACTCAAAGACAAGCCCAAGAAGCACTCAATGGGTGCTTGACCTATAAATAAATTTTCCTTTAGCATGAAACCCATGCCTCAAGAATGACAATAATAATTTTATTTTTATCTTTACATACAATACAAAAAATCATGATTACACATGTCATTATGATGATTGAACCTAGTTACATATTTCAATAGGGGTCATAAATTCATATTGCACTCTAATTTTATCACATGTGGTATGTGAATGGAGGTCACGAGTCACAACTGTAATTCGCAACAAAATTTTGTTGTAGCTTCACAATGTTATTTTGTGACTTGTAGTATATGATCCTTAAGAAAAGTCACAAAATTAGATTTCACTACATCTTTTGTGTATTCCTCTTACTCATAATGCAACCTTTGCATGGCTTTCATGATCCACTTAGTATCTATCTTGGCAGTCCAATGACATGCTAAAACAATAGGAATGCATTTATCATCTTTCTACCATTCCCAAAATAAGAGATAAAATGCCTCATATGGGAGGAGACCCTTTACTTCCCTTATCTCATGTCCTATAATTGTATCTATAGGTAATAACTATAAATATGGAATAAAACATGTTCCTAGTTCCCCATCAACATTTATTTGAGCTTCCTTTAATATAATAAAAATATCTCTATGATCAGCTATCCCTTAATCTTCAAAGCGTGAACTTTTGGAAGATGCCACAAGTTCCATGAGAGATGAATATCGACCCCTTAATACTCTAAAAAATTTACGTAGGAGAAGAGTATCTTGATAAATATATTTACCAACAGAAGACAACATTTCGAAAACTTCTCTAGGGATTTAAATAAAGGAAGATTCTTGACCCGTATATTTTACTATGCCATCTCCAATTGTGTCAGTATCAACAGATCGATTAGAAGAGACAATATTTACCAAAATTGATTGCCTCCCTATGTAATAGCTTGAAGAAATTGCCCTTTCTATAACCCTGGAAAAAATATCACAAATTGATTTATGTGTAACTGCATTAAGAGGAGAAATATGCTCCAACAATAAATGTGCATGAAAGTAATGACAAAAATTGAAACACTG